>CATQFJ010000208.1:0-17160 GCA_956483585.1 Gymnocheta viridis
AATTTAATACATTTTATTGAAAACAAAATGCTATGTAATAGCTTTGCCTCGGCAGTTCTCGAGTGCCACATGTCTTTTTTTATTGGCGTATCAGTAACGCTCAAAAAGAAAAGGCTATAGCCTTTTCTATTTATTAAAAAAAATTATGTTAGTTATTTTTTTTAATTTAATACATTTTATTGAAAACAAAATGCTATGTAATAGCTTTGCCTCGGCAGTTCTCGAGTGCCACATGTCTTTTTTTATTGGCGTATCAGTAACGCTCAAAAAGAAAAGGCTATAGCCTTTTCTATTTATTAAAAAAAATTATGTTAGTTATTTTTTTTTAATTTAATACATTTTATTGAAAACAAAATGCTATGTAATAGCTTTGCCTCGGCAGTTCTCGAGTGCCACATGTCTTTTTTTATTGGCGTATCAGTAACGCTCAAAAAGAAAAGGCTATAGCCTTTTCTATTTATTAAAAAAAATTATGTTAGTTATTTTTTTTTAATTTAATACATTTTATTGAAAACAAAATGCTATGTAATAGCTTTGCCTCGGCAGTTCTCGAGTGCCACATGTCTTTTTTTATTGGCGTATCAGTAACGCTCAAAAAGAAAAGGCTATAGCCTTTTCTATTTATTAAAAAAAATTATGTTAGTTATTTTTTTTTAATTTAATACATTTTATTGAAAACAAAATGCTATGTAATAGCTTTGCCTCGGCAGTTCTCGAGTGCCACATGTCTTTTTTTATTGGCGTATCAGTAACGCTCAAAAAGAAAAGGCTATAGCCTTTTCTATTTATTAAAAAAAATTATGTTAGTTATTTTTTTTTAATTTAATACATTTTATTGAAAACAAAATGCTATGTAATAGCTTTGCCTCGGCAGTTCTCGAGTGCCACATGTCTTTTTTTATTGGCGTATCAGTAACGCTCAAAAAGAAAAGGCTATAGCCTTTTCTATTTATTAAAAAAAATTATGTTAGTTATTTTTTTTTAATTTAATACATTTTATTGAAAACAAAATGCTATGTAATAGCTTTGCCTCGGCAGTTCTCGAGTGCCACATGTCTTTTTTTATTGGCGTATCAGTAACGCTCAAAAAGAAAAGGCTATATAGCCTTTTCTATTTATTAAAAAAAATTATGTTAGTTATTTTTTTTTAATTTAATACATTTTATTGAAAACAAAATGCTATGTAATAGCTTTGCCGCGGCAGTTCTCGAGTGCCACATGTCTTTTTTTATTGGCGTATCAGTAACGCTCAAAAAGAAAAGGCCTTTTCTATTTATTAAAAAAAATTATGTTAGTTATTTTTTTTTAATTTAATACATTTTATTGAAAACAAAATGCTATGTAATAGCTTTGCCGCGGCAGTTCTCGAGTGCCACATGTCTTTTTTTATTGGCGTATCAGTAACGCTCAAAAAGAAAAGGCTATAGCCTTTTCTATTTATTAAAAAAAATTATGTTAGTTATTTTTTTTTAATTTAATACATTTTATTGAAAACAAAATGCTATGTAATAGCTTTGCCTCGGCAGTTCTCGAGTGCCACATGTCTTTTTTTATTGGCGTATCAGTAACGCTCAAAAAGAAAAGGCTATAGCCTTTTCTATTTATTAAAAAAAATTATGTTAGTTATTTTTTTTTAATTTAATACATTTTATTGAAAACAAAATGCTATGTAATAGCTTTGCCTCGGCAGTTCTCGAGTGCCACATGTCTTTTTTTATTGGCGTATCAGTAACGCTCAAAAAGAAAAGGCTATAGCCTTTTCTATTTATTAAAAAAAATTATGTTAGTTATTTTTTTTTAATTTAATACATTTTATTGAAAACAAAATGCTATGTAATAGCTTTGCCGCGGCAGTTCTCGAGTGCCACATGTCTTTTTTTATTGGCGTATCAGTAACGCTCAAAAAGAAAAGGCTATATAGCCTTTTCTATTTATTAAAAAAAATTATGTTAGTTATTTTTTTTTAATTTAATACATTTTATTGAAAACAAAATGCTATGTAATAGCTTTGCCGCGGCAGTTCTCGAGTGCCACATGTCTTTTTTTATTGGCGTATCAGTAACGCTCAAAAAGAAAAGGCCTTTTCTATTTATTAAAAAAAATTATGTTAGTTATTTTTTTTTAATTTAATACATTTTATTGAAAACAAAATGCTATGTAATAGCTTTGCCGCGGCAGTTCTCGAGTGCCACATGTCTTTTTTTATTGGCGTATCAGTAACGCTCAAAAAGAAAAGGCTATAGCCTTTTCTATTTATTAAAAAAAATTATGTTAGTTATTTTTTTTTAATTTAATACATTTTATTGAAAACAAAATGCTATGTAATAGCTTTGCCTCGGCAGTTCTCGAGTGCCACATGTCTTTTTTTATTGGCGTATCAGTAACGCTCAAAAAGAAAAGGCTATAGCCTTTTCTATTTATTAAAAAAAATTATGTTAGTTATTTTTTTTTAATTTAATACATTTTATTGAAAACAAAATGCTATGTAATAGCTTTGCCTCGGCAGTTCTCGAGTGCCACATGTCTTTTTTTATTGGCGTATCAGTAACGCTCAAAAAGAAAAGGCTATATATAGCCTTTTCTATTTATTAAAAAAAATTATGTTAGTTATTTTTTTTTAATTTAATACATTTTATTGAAAACAAAATGCTATGTAATAGCTTTGCCGCGGCAGTTCTCGAGTGCCACATGTCTTTTTTTATTGGCGTATCAGTAACGCTCAAAAAGAAAAGGCCTTTTCTATTTATTAAAAAAAATTATGTTAGTTATTTTTTTTTAATTTAATACATTTTATTGAAAACAAAATGCTATGTAATAGCTTTGCCGCGGCAGTTCTCGAGTGCCACATGTCTTTTTTTATTGGCGTATCAGTAACGCTCAAAAAGAAAAGGCTATAGCCTTTTCTATTTATTAAAAAAAATTATGTTAGTTATTTTTTTTTAATTTAATACATTTTATTGAAAACAAAATGCTATGTAATAGCTTTGCCTCGGCAGTTCTCGAGTGCCACATGTCTTTTTTTATTGGCGTATCAGTAACGCTCAAAAAGAAAAGGCTATAGCCTTTTCTATTTATTAAAAAAAATTATGTTAGTTATTTTTTTTTAATTTAATACATTTTATTGAAAACAAAATGCTATGTAATAGCTTTGCCTCGGCAGTTCTCGAGTGCCACATGTCTTTTTTTATTGGCGTATCAGTAACGCTCAAAAAGAAAAGGCTATAGCCTTTTCTATTTATTAAAAAAAATTATGTTAGTTATTTTTTTTTAATTTAATACATTTTATTGAAAACAAAATGCTATGTAATAGCTTTGCCGCGGCAGTTCTCGAGTGCCACATGTCTTTTTTTATTGGCGTATCAGTAACGCTCAAAAAGAAAAGGCTATATATAGCCTTTTCTATTTATTAAAAAAAATTATGTTAGTTATTTTTTTTTAATTTAATACATTTTATTGAAAACAAAATGCTATGTAATAGCTTTGCCGCGGCAGTTCTCGAGTGCCACATGTCTTTTTTTATTGGCGTATCAGTAACGCTCAAAAAGAAAAGGCCTTTTCTATTTATTAAAAAAAATTATGTTAGTTATTTTTTTTTAATTTAATACATTTTATTGAAAACAAAATGCTATGTAATAGCTTTGCCGCGGCAGTTCTCGAGTGCCACATGTCTTTTTTTATTGGCGTATCAGTAACGCTCAAAAAGAAAAGGCTATAGCCTTTTCTATTTATTAAAAAAAATTATGTTAGTTATTTTTTTTTAATTTAATACATTTTATTGAAAACAAAATGCTATGTAATAGCTTTGCCTCGGCAGTTCTCGAGTGCCACATGTCTTTTTTTATTGGCGTATCAGTAACGCTCAAAAAGAAAAGGCTATAGCCTTTTCTATTTATTAAAAAAAATTATGTTAGTTATTTTTTTTTAATTTAATACATTTTATTGAAAACAAAATGCTATGTAATAGCTTTGCCTCGGCAGTTCTCGAGTGCCACATGTCTTTTTTTATTGGCGTATCAGTAACGCTCAAAAAGAAAAGGCTATAGCCTTTTCTATTTATTAAAAAAAATTATGTTAGTTATTTTTTTTTAATTTAATACATTTTATTGAAAACAAAATGCTATGTAATAGCTTTGCCTCGGCAGTTCTCGAGTGCCACATGTCTTTTTTTATTGGCGTATCAGTAACGCTCAAAAAGAAAAGGCTATAGCCTTTTCTATTTATTAAAAAAAATTATGTTAGTTATTTTTTTTTAATTTAATACATTTTATTGAAAACAAAATGCTATGTAATAGCTTTGCCTCGGCAGTTCTCGAGTGCCACATGTCTTTTTTTATTGGCGTATCAGTAACGCTCAAAAAGAAAAGGCTATAGCCTTTTCTATTTATTAAAAAAAATTATGTTAGTTATTTTTTTTTAATTTAATACATTTTATTGAAAACAAAATGCTATGTAATAGCTTTGCCTCGGCAGTTCTCGAGTGCCACATGTCTTTTTTTATTGGCGTATCAGTAACGCTCAAAAAGAAAAGGCTATAGCCTTTTCTATTTATTAAAAAAAATTATGTTAGTTATTTTTTTTTAATTTAATACATTTTATTGAAAACAAAATCCTATGTAATAGCTTTGCCTCGGCAGTTCTCGAGTGCCACATGTCTTTTTTTATTGGCGTATCAGTAACGCTCAAAAAGAAAAGGCCTTTTCTATTTATTAAAAAAAATTATGTTAGTTATTTTTTTTTAATTTAATACATTTTATTGAAAACAAAATGCTATGTAATAGCTTTGCCGCGGCAGTTCTCGAGTGCCACATGTCTTTTTTTATTGGCGTATCAGTAACGCTCAAAAAGAAAAGGCTATAGCCTTTTCTATTTATTAAAAAAAATTATGTTAGTTATTTTTTTTTAATTTAATACATTTTATTGAAAACAAAATGCTATGTAATAGCTTTGCCTCGGCAGTTCTCGAGTGCCACATGTCTTTTTTTATTGGCGTATCAGTAACGCTCAAAAAGAAAAGGCTATAGCCTTTTCTATTTATTAAAAAAAATTATGTTAGTTATTTTTTTTTAATTTAATACATTTTATTGAAAACAAAATGCTATGTAATAGCTTTGCCTCGGCAGTTCTCGAGTGCCACATGTCTTTTTTTATTGGCGTATCAGTAACGCTCAAAAAGAAAAGGCTATAGCCTTTTCTATTTATTAAAAAAAATTATGTTAGTTATTTTTTTTTAATTTAATACATTTTATTGAAAACAAAATGCTATGTAATAGCTTTGCCGCGGCAGTTCTCGAGTGCCACATGTCTTTTTTTATTGGCGTATCAGTAACGCTCAAAAAGAAAAGGCTATAGCCTTTTCTATTTATTAAAAAAAATTATGTTAGTTATTTTTTTTTAATTTAATACATTTTATTGAAAACAAAATGCTATGTAATAGCTTTGCCTCGGCAGTTCTCGAGTGCCACATGTCTTTTTTTATTGGCGTATCAGTAACGCTCAAAAAGAAAAGGCTATAGCCTTTTCTATTTATTAAAAAAAATTATGTTAGTTATTTTTTTTTAATTTAATACATTTTATTGAAAACAAAATGCTATGTAATAGCTTTGCCGCGGCAGTTCTCGAGTGCCACATGTCTTTTTTTATTGGCGTATCAGTAACGCTCAAAAAGAAAAGGCTATAGCCTTTTCTATTTATTAAAAAAAATTATGTTAGTTATTTTTTTTTAATTTAATACATTTTATTGAAAACAAAATGCTATGTAATAGCTTTGCCTCGGCAGTTCTCGAGTGCCACATGTCTTTTTTTATTGGCGTATCAGTAACGCTCAAAAAGAAAAGGCTATAGCCTTTTCTATTTATTAAAAAAAATTATGTTAGTTATTTTTTTTTAATTTAATACATTTTATTGAAAACAAAATGCTATGTAATAGCTTTGCCGCGGCAGTTCTCGAGTGCCACATGTCTTTTTTTATTGGCGTATCAGTAACGCTCAAAAAGAAAAGGCTATAGCCTTTTCTATTTATTAAAAAAAATTATGTTAGTTATTTTTTTTTAATTTAATACATTTTATTGAAAACAAAATGCTATGTAATAGCTTTGCCTCGGCAGTTCTCGAGTGCCACATGTCTTTTTTTATTGGCGTATCAGTAACGCTCAAAAAGAAAAGGCTATAGCCTTTTCTATTTATTAAAAAAAATTATGTTAGTTATTTTTTTTAATTTAATACATTTTATTGAAAACAAAATGCTATGTAATAGCTTTGCCGCGGCAGTTCTCGAGTGCCACATGTCTTTTTTTATTGGCGTATCAGTAACGCTCAAAAAGAAAAGGCTATAGCCTTTTCTATTTATTAAAAAAAATTATGTTAGTTATTTTTTTTTAATTTAATACATTTTATTGAAAACAAAATGCTATGTAATAGCTTTGCCTCGGCAGTTCTCGAGTGCCACATGTCTTTTTTTATTGGCGTATCAGTAACGCTCAAAAAGAAAAGGCTATAGCCTTTTCTATTTATTAAAAAAAATTATGTTAGTTATTTTTTTTTAATTTAATACATTTTATTGAAAACAAAATGCTATGTAATAGCTTTGCCGCGGCAGTTCTCGAGTGCCACATGTCTTTTTTTATTGGCGTATCAGTAACGCTCAAAAAGAAAAGGCTATAATAGCCTTTTCTATTTATTAAAAAAAATTATGTTAGTTATTTTTTTTTAATTTAATACATTTTATTGAAAACAAAATGCTATGTAATAGCTTTGCCGCGGCAGTTCTCGAGTGCCACATGTCTTTTTTTATTGGCGTATCAGTAACGCTCAAAAAGAAAAGGCTATAGCCTTTTCTATTTATTAAAAAAAATTATGTTAGTTATTTTTTTTTAATTTAATACATTTTATTGAAAACAAAATGCTATGTAATAGCTTTGCCTCGGCAGTTCTCGAGTGCCACATGTCTTTTTTTATTGGCGTATCAGTAACGCTCAAAAAGAAAAGGCTATAGCCTTTTCTATTTATTAAAAAAAATTATGTTAGTTATTTTTTTTTAATTTAATACATTTTATTGAAAACAAAATGCTATGTAATAGCTTTGCCGCGGCAGTTCTCGAGTGCCACATGTCTTTTTTTATTGGCGTATCAGTAACGCTCAAAAAGAAAAGGCTATAGCCTTTTCTATTTATTAAAAAAAATTATGTTAGTTATTTTTTTTTAATTTAATACATTTTATTGAAAACAAAATGCTATGTAATAGCTTTGCCTCGGCAGTTCTCGAGTGCCACATGTCTTTTTTTATTGGCGTATCAGTAACGCTCAAAAAGAAAAGGCTATAGCCTTTTCTATTTATTAAAAAAAATTATGTTAGTTATTTTTTTTTAATTTAATACATTTTATTGAAAACAAAATGCTATGTAATAGCTTTGCCGCGGCAGTTCTCGAGTGCCACATGTCTTTTTTTATTGGCGTATCAGTAAACGCTCAAAAAGAAAAGGCTATAGCCTTTTCTATTTATTAAAAAAAATTATGTTAGTTATTTTTTTTTAATTTAATACATTTTATTGAAAACAAAATGCTATGTAATAGCTTTGCCTCGGCAGTTCTCGAGTGCCACATGTCTTTTTTTATTGGCGTATCAGTAACGCTCAAAAAGAAAAGGCTATAGCCTTTTCTATTTATTAAAAAAAATTATGTTAGTTATTTTTTTTTAATTTAATACATTTTATTGAAAACAAAATGCTATGTAATAGCTTTGCCGCGGCAGTTCTCGAGTGCCACATGTCTTTTTTTATTGGCGTATCAGTAACGCTCAAAAAGAAAAGGCTATAGCCTTTTCTATTTATTAAAAAAAATTATGTTAGTTATTTTTTTTTAATTTAATACATTTTATTGAAAACAAAATGCTATGTAATAGCTTTGCCGCGGCAGTTCTCGAGTGCCACATGTCTTTTTTTATTGGCGTATCAGTAACGCTCAAAAAGAAAAGGCTATAGCCTTTTCTATTTATTAAAAAAAATTATGTTAGTTATTTTTTTTTAATTTAATACATTTTATTGAAAACAAAATGCTATGTAATAGCTTTGCCGCGGCAGTTCTCGAGTGCCACATGTCTTTTTTTATTGGCGTATCAGTAACGCTCAAAAAGAAAAGGCTATAGCCTTTTCTATTTATTAAAAAAAATTATGTTAGTTATTTTTTTTTAATTTAATACATTTTATTGAAAACAAAATGCTATGTAATAGCTTTGCCGCGGCAGTTCTCGAGTGCCACATGTCTTTTTTTATTGGCGTATCAGTAACGCTCAAAAAGAAAAGGCTATAGCCTTTTCTATTTATTAAAAAAAATTATGTTAGTTATTTTTTTTTAATTTAATACATTTTATTGAAAACAAAATGCTATGTAATAGCTTTGCCGCGGCAGTTCTCGAGTGCCACATGTCTTTTTTTATTGGCGTATCAGTAACGCTCAAAAAGAAAAGGCTATAGCCTTTTCTATTTATTAAAAAAAATTATGTTAGTTATTTTTTTTTAATTTAATACATTTTATTGAAAACAAAATGCTATGTAATAGCTTTGCCGCGGCAGTTCTCGAGTGCCACATGTCTTTTTTTATTGGCGTATCAGTAACGCTCAAAAAGAAAAGGCTATAGCCTTTTCTATTTATTAAAAAAAATTATGTTAGTTATTTTTTTTAATTTAATACATTTTATTGAAAACAAAATGCTATGTAATAGCTTTGCCGCGGCAGTTCTCGAGTGCCACATGTCTTTTTTTATTGGCGTATCAGTAACGCTCAAAAAGAAAAGGCTATAGCCTTTTCTATTTATTAAAAAAAATTATGTTAGTTATTTTTTTTTAATTTAATACATTTTATTGAAAACAAAATGCTATGTAATAGCTTTGCCGCGGCAGTTCTCGAGTGCCACATGTCTTTTTTTATTGGCGTATCAGTAACGCTCAAAAAGAAAAGGCTATAGCCTTTTCTATTTATTAAAAAAAATTATGCTAGTTATTTTTTTTTAATTTAATACATTTTATTGAAAACAAAATGCTATGTAATAGCTTTGCCGCGGCAGTTCTCGAGTGCCACATGTCTTTTTTTATTGGCGTATCAGTAACGCTCAAAAAGAAAAGGCCTTTTCTATTTATTAAAAAAAATTATGTTAGTTATTTTTTTTTAATTTAATACATTTTATTGAAAACAAAATGCTATGTAATAGCTTTGCCGCGGCAGTTCTCGAGTGCCACATGTCTTTTTTTATTGGCGTATCAGTAACGCTCAAAAAGAAAAGGCTATAGCCTTTTCTATTTATTAAAAAAAATTATGTTAGTTATTTTTTTTTAATTTAATACATTTTATTGAAAACAAAATGCTATGTAATAGCTTTGCCTCGGCAGTTCTCGAGTGCCACATGTCTTTTTTTATTGGCGTATCAGTAACGCTCAAAAAGAAAAGGCTATAGCCTTTTCTATTTATTAAAAAAAATTATGTTAGTTATTTTTTTTTAATTTAATACATTTTATTGAAAACAAAATGCTATGTAATAGCTTTGCCTCGGCAGTTCTCGAGTGCCACATGTCTTTTTTTATTGGCGTATCAGTAACGCTCAAAAAGAAAAGGCTATATATAGCCTTTTCTATTTATTAAAAAAAATTATGCTAGTTATTTTTTTTTAATTTAATACATTTTATTGAAAACAAAATGCTATGTAATAGCTTTGCCGCGGCAGTTCTCGAGTGCCACATGTCTTTTTTTATTGGCGTATCAGTAACGCTCAAAAAGAAAAGGCCTTTTCTATTTATTAAAAAAAATTATGTTAGTTATTTTTTTTTAATTTAATACATTTTATTGAAAACAAAATGCTATGTAATAGCTTTGCCGCGGCAGTTCTCGAGTGCCACATGTCTTTTTTTATTGGCGTATCAGTAACGCTCAAAAAGAAAAGGCTATAGCCTTTTCTATTTATTAAAAAAAATTATGTTAGTTATTTTTTTTTAATTTAATACATTTTATTGAAAACAAAATGCTATGTAATAGCTTTGCCTCGGCAGTTCTCGAGTGCCACATGTCTTTTTTTATTGGCGTATCAGTAACGCTCAAAAAGAAAAGGCTATAGCCTTTTCTATTTATTAAAAAAAATTATGTTAGTTATTTTTTTTTAATTTAATACATTTTATTGAAAACAAAATGCTATGTAATAGCTTTGCCTCGGCAGTTCTCGAGTGCCACATGTCTTTTTTTATTGGCGTATCAGTAACGCTCAAAAAGAAAAGGCTATAGCCTTTTCTATTTATTAAAAAAAATTATGTTAGTTATTTTTTTTTAATTTAATACATTTTATTGAAAACAAAATGCTATGTAATAGCTTTGCCGCGGCAGTTCTCGAGTGCCACATGTCTTTTTTTATTGGCGTATCAGTAACGCTCAAAAAGAAAAGGCTATATATAGCCTTTTCTATTTATTAAAAAAAATTATGTTAGTTATTTTTTTTTAATTTAATACATTTTATTGAAAACAAAATGCTATGTAATAGCTTTGCCGCGGCAGTTCTCGAGTGCCACATGTCTTTTTTTATTGGCGTATCAGTAACGCTCAAAAAGAAAAGGCCTTTTCTATTTATTAAAAAAAATTATGTTAGTTATTTTTTTTTAATTTAATACATTTTATTGAAAACAAAATGCTATGTAATAGCTTTGCCGCGGCAGTTCTCGAGTGCCACATGTCTTTTTTTATTGGCGTATCAGTAACGCTCAAAAAGAAAAGGCTATAGCCTTTTCTATTTATTAAAAAAAATTATGTTAGTTATTTTTTTTTAATTTAATACATTTTATTGAAAACAAAATGCTATGTAATAGCTTTGCCTCGGCAGTTCTCGAGTGCCACATGTCTTTTTTTATTGGCGTATCAGTAACGCTCAAAAAGAAAAGGCTATAGCCTTTTCTATTTATTAAAAAAAATTATGTTAGTTATTTTTTTTTAATTTAATACATTTTATTGAAAACAAAATGCTATGTAATAGCTTTGCCTCGGCAGTTCTCGAGTGCCACATGTCTTTTTTTATTGGCGTATCAGTAACGCTCAAAAAGAAAAGGCTATAGCCTTTTCTATTTATTAAAAAAAATTATGTTAGTTATTTTTTTTTAATTTAATACATTTTATTGAAAACAAAATGCTATGTAATAGCTTTGCCTCGGCAGTTCTCGAGTGCCACATGTCTTTTTTTATTGGCGTATCAGTAACGCTCAAAAAGAAAAGGCTATAGCCTTTTCTATTTATTAAAAAAAATTATGTTAGTTATTTTTTTTTAATTTAATACATTTTATTGAAAACAAAATGCTATGTAATAGCTTTGCCTCGGCAGTTCTCGAGTGCCACATGTCTTTTTTTATTGGCGTATCAGTAACGCTCAAAAAGAAAAGGCTATAGCCTTTTCTATTTATTAAAAAAAATTATGTTAGTTATTTTTTTTTAATTTAATACATTTTATTGAAAACAAAATGCTATGTAATAGCTTTGCCTCGGCAGTTCTCGAGTGCCACATGTCTTTTTTTATTGGCGTATCAGTAACGCTCAAAAAGAAAAGGCTATAGCCTTTTCTATTTATTAAAAAAAATTATGTTAGTTATTTTTTTTTAATTTAATACATTTTATTGAAAACAAAATGCTATGTAATAGCTTTGCCTCGGCAGTTCTCGAGTGCCACATGTCTTTTTTTATTGGCGTATCAGTAACGCTCAAAAAGAAAAGGCTATAGCCTTTTCTATTTATTAAAAAAAATTATGTTAGTTATTTTTTTTTAATTTAATACATTTTATTGAAAACAAAATGCTATGTAATAGCTTTGCCTCGGCAGTTCTCGAGTGCCACATGTCTTTTTTTATTGGCGTATCAGTAACGCTCAAAAAGAAAAGGCCTTTTCTATTTATTAAAAAAAATTATGTTAGTTATTTTTTTTTAATTTAATACATTTTATTGAAAACAAAATGCTATGTAATAGCTTTGCCGCGGCAGTTCTCGAGTGCCACATGTCTTTTTTTATTGGCGTATCAGTAACGCTCAAAAAGAAAAGGCTATAGCCTTTTCTATTTATTAAAAAAAATTATGTTAGTTATTTTTTTTTAATTTAATACATTTTATTGAAAACAAAATGCTATGTAATAGCTTTGCCTCGGCAGTTCTCGAGTGCCACATGTCTTTTTTTATTGGCGTATCAGTAACGCTCAAAAAGAAAAGGCTATAGCCTTTTCTATTTATTAAAAAAAATTATGTTAGTTATTTTTTTTTTAATTTAATACATTTTATTGAAAACAAAATGCTATGTAATAGCTTTGCCTCGGCAGTTCTCGAGTGCCACATGTCTTTTTTTATTGGCGTATCAGTAACGCTCAAAAAGAAAAGGCTATATATAGCCTTTTCTATTTATTAAAAAAAATTATGTTAGTTATTTTTTTTTAATTTAATACATTTTATTGAAAACAAAATGCTATGTAATAGCTTTGCCGCGGCAGTTCTCGAGTGCCACATGTCTTTTTTTATTGGCGTATCAGTAACGCTCAAAAAGAAAAGGCCTTTTCTATTTATTAAAAAAAATTATGTTAGTTATTTTTTTTTAATTTAATACATTTTATTGAAAACAAAATGCTATGTAATAGCTTTGCCTCGGCAGTTCTCGAGTGCCACATGTCTTTTTTTATTGGCGTATCAGTAACGCTCAAAAAGAAAAGGCTATAGCCTTTTCTATTTATTAAAAAAAATTATGTTAGTTATTTTTTTTTAATTTAATACATTTTATTGAAAACAAAATGCTATGTAATAGCTTTGCCTCGGCAGTTCTCGAGTGCCACATGTCTTTTTTTATTGGCGTATCAGTAACGCTCAAAAAGAAAAGGCTATAGCCTTTTCTATTTATTAAAAAAATTATGTTAGTTATTTTTTTTTAATTTAATACATTTTATTGAAAACAAAATGCTATGTAATAGCTTTGCCGCGGCAGTTCTCGAGTGCCACATGTCTTTTTTTATTGGCGTATCAGTAACGCTCAAAAAGAAAAGGCTATAGCCTTTTCTATTTATTAAAAAAAATTATGTTAGTTATTTTTTTTTAATTTAATACATTTTATTGAAAACAAAATGCTATGTAATAGCTTTGCCTCGGCAGTTCTCGAGTGCCACATGTCTTTTTTTATTGGCTATAGCCTTTTCTATTTATTAAAAAAAATTATGTTAGTTATTTTTTTTTAATTTAATACATTTTATTGAAAACAAAATGCTATGTAATAGCTTTGCCTCGGCAGTTCTCGAGTGCCACATGTCTTTTTTTATTGGCGTATCAGTAACGCTCAAAAAGAAAAGGCTATAGCCTTTTCTATTTATTAAAAAAAATTATGTTAGTTATTTTTTTTTAATTTAATACATTTTATTGAAAACAAAATGCTATGTAATAGCTTTGCCTCGGCAGTTCTCGAGTGCCACATGTCTTTTTTTATTGGCGTATCAGTAACGCTCAAAAAGAAAAGGCTATAGCCTTTTCTATTTATTAAAAAAATTATGTTAGTTATTTTTTTTTAATTTAATACATTTTATTGAAAACAAAATGCTATGTAATAGCTTTGCCGCGGCAGTTCTCGAGTGCCACATGTCTTTTTTTATTGGCGTATCAGTAACGCTCAAAGGCTATAGCCTTTTCTATTTATTAAAAAAAATTATGTTAGTTATTTTTTTTTAATTTAATACATTTTATTGAAAACAAAATGCTATGTAATAGCTTTGCCGCGGCAGTTCTCGAGTGCCACATGTCTTTTTTTATTGGCGTATCAGTAACGCTCAAAAAGAAAAGGCTATAGCCTTTTCTATTTATTAAAAAAAATTATGTTAGTTATTTTTTTTTAATTTAATACATTTTATTGAAAACAAAATGCTATGTAATAGCTTTGCCGCGGCAGTTCTCGAGTGCCACATGTCTTTTTTTATTGGCGTATCAGTAACGCTCAAAAAGAAAAGGCTATAGCCTTTTCTATTTATTAAAAAAAATTATGTTAGTTATTTTTTTTTAATTTAATACATTTTATTGAAAACAAAATGCTATGTAATAGCTTTGCCGCGGCAGTTCTCGAGTGCCACATGTCTTTTTTTATTGGCGTATCAGTAACGCTCAAAAAGAAAAGGCTATAGCCTTTTCTATTTATTAAAAAAAATTATGTTAGTTATTTTTTTTTAATTTAATACATTTTATTGAAAACAAAATGCTATGTAATAGCTTTGCCTCGGCAGTTCTCGAGTGCCACATGTCTTTTTTTATTGGCGTATCAGTAACGCTCAAAAAGAAAAGGCTATAGCCTTTTCTATTTATTAAAAAAAATTATGTTAGTTATTTTTTTTTAATTTAATACATTTTATTGAAAACAAAATGCTATGTAATAGCTTTGCCGCGGCAGTTCTCGAGTGCCACATGTCTTTTTTTATTGGCGTATCAGTAACGCTCAAAAAGAAAAGGCTATAGCCTTTTCTATTTATTAAAAAAAATTATGTTAGTTATTTTTTTTTAATTTAATACATTTTATTGAAAACAAAATGCTATGTAATAGCTTTGCCGCGGCAGTTCTCGAGTGCCACATGTCTTTTTTTATTGGCGTATCAGTAACGCTCAAAAAGAAAAGGCTATAGCCTTTTCTATTTATTAAAAAAAATTATGTTAGTTATTTTTTTTTAATTTAATACATTTTATTGAAAACAAAATGCTATGTAATAGCTTTGCCGCGGCAGTTCTCGAGTGCCACATGTCTTTTTTTATTGGCGTATCAGTAACGCTCAAAAAGAAAAGGCTATAGCCTTTTCTATTTATTAAAAAAAATTATGTTAGTTATTTTTTTTTAATTTAATACATTTTATTGAAAACAAAATGCTATGTAATAGCTTTGCCGCGGCAGTTCTCGAGTGCCACATGTCTTTTTTTATTGGCGTATCAGTAACGCTCAAAAAGAAAAGGCTATAGCCTTTTCTATTTATTAAAAAAAATTATGTTAGTTATTTTTTTTTAATTTAATACATTTTATTGAAAACAAAATGCTATGTAATAGCTTTGCCGCGGCAGTTCTCGAGTGCCACATGTCTTTTTTTATTGGCGTATCAGTAACGCTCAAAAAGAAAAGGCTATAGCCTTTTCTATTTATTAAAAAAAATTATGTTAGTTATTTTTTTTTAATTTAATACATTTTATTGAAAACAAAATGCTATGTAATAGCTTTGCCGCGGCAGTTCTCGAGTGCCACATGTCTTTTTTTATTGGCGTATCAGTAACGCTCAAAAAGAAAAGGCTATAGCCTTTTCTATTTATTAAAAAAAATTATGTTAGTTATTTTTTTTTAATTTAATACATTTTATTGAAAACAAAATGCTATGTAATAGCTTTGCCGCGGCAGTTCTCGAGTGCCACATGTCTTTTTTTATTGGCGTATCAGTAACGCTCAAAAAGAAAAGGCTAATAGCCTTTTCTATTTATTAAAAAAAATTATGTTAGTTATTTTTTTTTAATTTAATACATTTTATTGAAAACAAAATGCTATGTAATAGCTTTGCCGCGGCAGTTCTCGAGTGCCACATGTCTTTTTTTATTGGCGTATCAGTAACGCTCAAAAAGAAAAGGCTATAGCCTTTTCTATTTATTAAAAAAAATTATGTTAGTTATTTTTTTTTAATTTAATACATTTTATTGAAAACAAAATGCTATGTAATAGCTTTGCCGCGGCAGTTCTCGAGTGCCACATGTCTTTTTTTATTGGCGTATCAGTAACGCTCGAAAAGAAAAGGCTATAGCCTTTTCTATTTATTAAAAAAAATTATGTTAGTTATTTTTTTTTAATTTAATACATTTTATTGAAAACAAAATGCTATGTAATAGCTTTGCCGCGGCAGTTCTCGAGTGCCACATGTCTTTTTTTATTGGCGTATCAGTAACGCTCAAAAAGAAAAGGCTATAGCCTTTTCTATTTATTAAAAAAAATTATGTTAGTTATTTTTTTTTAATTTAATACATTTTATTGAAAACAAAATGCTATGTAATAGCTTTGCCGCGGCAGTTCTCGAGTGCCACATGTCTTTTTTTATTGGCGTATCAGTAACGCTCAAAAAGAAAAGGCTATAGCCTTTTCTATTTATTAAAAAAAATTATGTTAGTTATTTTTTTTTAATTTAATACATTTTATTGAAAACAAAATGCTATGTAATAGCTTTGCCGCGGCAGTTCTCGAGTGCCACATGTCTTTTTTTATTGGCGTATCAGTAACGCTCAAAAAGAAAAGGCTATAGCCTTTTCTATTTATTAAAAAAAATTATGTTAGTTATTTTTTTTTAATTTAATACATTTTATTGAAAACAAAATGCTATGTAATAGCTTTGCCGCGGCAGTTCTCGAGTGCCACATGTCTTTTTTTATTGGCGTATCAGTAACGCTCAAAAAGAAAAGGCTATAGCCTTTTCTATTTATTAAAAAAAATTATGTTAGTTATTTTTTTTTAATTTAATACATTTTATTGAAAACAAAATGCTATGTAATAGCTTTGCCTCGGCAGTTCTCGAGTGCCACATGTCTTTTTTTATTGGCGTATCAGTAACGCTCAAAAAGAAAAGGCTATAGCCTTTTCTATTTATTAAAAAAAATTATGTTAGTTATTTTTTTTTAATTTAATACATTTTATTGAAAACAAAATGCTATGTAATAGCTTTGCCTCGGCAGTTCTCGAGTGCCACATGTCTTTTTTTATTGGCGTATCAGTAACGCTCAAAAAGAAAAGGCTATAGCCTTTTCTATTTATTAAAAAAAATTATGTTAGTTATTTTTTTTTAATTTAATACATTTTATTGAAAACAAAATGCTATGTAATAGCTTTGCCTCGGCAGTTCTCGAGTGCCACATGTCTTTTTTTATTGGCGTATCAGTAACGCTCAAAAAGAAAAGGCTATAGCCTTTTCTATTTATTAAAAAAAATTATGTTAGTTATTTTTTTTTAATTTAATACATTTTATTGAAAACAAAATGCTATGTAATAGCTTTGCCGCGGCAGTTCTCGAGTGCCACATGTCTTTTTTTATTGGCGTATCAGTAACGCTCAAAAAGAAAAGGCTATAGCCTTTTCTATTTATTAAAAAAAATTATGTTAGTTATTTTTTTTTAATTTAATAC
>CATQFJ010000209.1:0-39037 GCA_956483585.1 Gymnocheta viridis
TTATAGCCTTTTCTATTAATTAAAAAAAATTATCTTCGATATTTTTTTTAATTTAATACATTTTATTGAAAACAAAATGCTATGCAATAGCTTTGCCGCGGCAGTTCTCGAGTGCCACATGTCTTTTTTATTGGCGTATCAGTAACGCTCCAAAAGAAGAGGCTATAACCTTTTCTATTAATTAAAAAAAATTATCTTAGATATTTTTTTTAATTTAATACATTTTATTGAAAACAAAATGCTATGCAATAGCTTTGCCGCGGCAGTTCTCGAGTGCCACATGTCTTTTTTTATTGGCGTATCAGTAACGCTCCAAAAGAAAAGGCTATAGCCTTTTCTATTAATTAAAAAAAATTATGTTAGATATTTTTTTAATTTAATACATTTTATTGAAAACAAAATGCTATGCAATAGCTTTGCCACGGCAGTTCTCGAGTGCCACATGTCTTTTTTTATTGGCGTATCAGTAACGCTCCAAAAGAAAAGGCTATTATAGCCTTTTCTATTAATTAAAAAAAATTATGTTAGATATTTTTTTAATTTAATACATTTTATTGAAAACAAAATGCTATGCAATAGCTTTGCCACGGCAGTTCTCGAGTGCCACATGTCTTTTTTTATTGGCGTATCAGTAACGCTCCAAAAGAAAAGGCTATTATAGCCTTTTCTATTAATTAAAAAAAATTATCTTAGATATTTTTTTTAATTTAATACATTTTATTGAAAACAAAATGCTATGCAATAGCTTTGCCGCGGCAGTTCTCGAGTGCCACATGTCTTTTTTTATTGGCGTATCAGTAACGCTCCAAAAGAAAAGGCTATAGCCTTTTCTATTAATTAAAAAAAATTATGTTAGTTATTTTTTTAATTTAATACATTTTATTGAAAACAAAATGCTATGCAATAGATTTGCCGCGGCAGTTCTCGAGTGCCACATGTCTTTTTTTATTGGCGTATCAGTAACGCTCCAAAAGAAAAGGCTATAGCCTTTTCTATTAATTAAAAAAAATTATCTTAGATATTTTTTTTAATTTAATACATTTTATTGAAAACAAAATGCTATGCAATAGCTTTGCCGCGGCAGTTCTCGAGTGCCACATGTCTTTTTTTATTGGCGTATCAGTAACGCTCCAAAAGAAAAGGCTATAGCCTTTTCTATTAATTAAAAAAAATTATCTTAGATATTTTTTTTAATTTAATACATTTTATTGAAAACAAAATGCTATGCAATAGCTTTGCCGCGGCAGTTCTCGAGTGCCACATGTCTTTTTTTATTGGCGTATCAGTAACGCTCCAAAAGAAAAGGCTATAGCCTTTTCTATTAATTAAAAAAAATTATGTTAGTTATTTTTTTTAATTTAATACATTTTATTGAAAACAAAATGCTATGCAATAGCTTTGCCGCGGCAGTTCTCGAGTGCCACATGTCTTTTTTTATTGGCGTATCAGTAACGCTCCAAAAGAAAAGGCTATAGCCTTTTCTATTAATTAAAAAAAATTATCTTAGATATTTTTTTTTAATTTAATACATTTTATTGAAAACAAAATGCTATGCAATAGCTTTGCCGCGGCAGTTCTCGAGTGCCACATGTCTTTTTTTATTGGCGTATCAGTAACGCTCCAAAAGAAAAGGCTATAGCCTTTTCTATTAATTAAAAAAAATTATCTTAGATATTTTTTTTAATTTAATACATTTTATTGAAAACAAAATGCTATGCAATAGCTTTGCCGCGGCAGTTCTCGAGTGCCACATGTCTTTTTTTATTGGCGTATCAGTAACGCTCCAAAAGAAAAGGCTATTATAGCCTTTTCTATTAATTAAAAAAAATTATCTTAGATATTTTTTTTAATTTAATACATTTTATTGAAAACAAAATGCTATGCAATAGCTTTGCCGCGGCAGTTCTCGAGTGCCACATGTCTTTTTTTATTGGCGTATCAGTAACGCTCCAAAAGAAAAGGCTATAGCCTTTTCTATTAATTAAAAAAAATTATCTTAGATATTTTTTTTAATTTAATACATTTTATTGAAAACAAAATGTAATGCAATAGCTTTGCCGCGGCAGTTCTCGAGTGCCACATGTCTTTTTTTATTGGCGTATCAGTAACGCTCCAAAAGAAAAGGCTATAGCCTTTTCTATTAATTAAAAAAAATTATCTTAGATATTTTTTTTATTTTAATACATTTTATTGAAAACAAAATGCTATGCAATAGCTTTGCCGCGGCAGTTCTCGAGTGCCACATGTCTTTTTTTATTGGCGTATCAGTAACGCTCCAAAAGAAAAGGCTATTATAGCCTTTTCTATTAATTAAAAAAAATTATCTTAGATATTTTTTTTAATTTAATACATTTTATTGAAAACAAAATGCTATGCAATAGCTTTGCCGCGGCAGTTCTCGAGTGCCACATGTCTTTTTTTATTGGCGTATCAGTAACGCTCCAAAAGAAAAGGCTATAGCCTTTTCTATTAATTAAAAAAAATTATCTTAGATATTTTTTTTAATTTAATACATTTTATTGAAAACAAAATGCTATGCAATAGCTTTGCCGCGGCAGTTCTCGAGTGCCACATGTCTTTTTTTATTGGCGTATCAGTAACGCTCCAAAAGAAAAGGTATAGCCTTTTCTATTAATTAAAAAAAATTACCTTAGATATTTTTTTTAATTTAATACATTTTATTGAAAACAAAATGCTATGCAATAGCTTTACCGCGGCAGTTCTCGAGTGCCACATGTCTTTTTTTATTGGCGTATCAGTAACGCTCCAAAAGAAAAGGCTATTATAGCCTTTTCTATTAATTAAAAAAAATTATCTTAGATATTTTTTTTAATTTAATACATTTTATTGAAAACAAAATGCTATGCAATAGCTTTGCCGCGGCAGTTCTCGAGTGCCACATGTCTTTTTTTATTGGCGTATCAGTAACGCTCCAAAAGAAAAGGCTATTATAGCCTTTTCTATTAATTAAAAAAAATTATCTTAGATATTTTTTTTAATTTAATACATTTTATTGAAAACAAAATGCTATGCAATAGCTTTGCCGCGGCAGTTCTCGAGTGCCACATGTCTTTTTTATTGGCGTATCAGTAACGCTCCAAAAGAAAAGGCTATAGCCTTTTCTATTAATTAAAAAAAAATATCTTAGATATTTTTTTTAATTTAATACATTTTATTGAAAACAAAATGCTATGCAATAGCTTTACCGCGGCAGTTCTCGAGTGCCACATGTCTTTTTTTATTGGCGTATCAGTAACGCTCCAAAAGAAAAGGCTATTATAGCCTTTTCTATTAATTAAAAAAAATTATCTTCGATATTTTTTTTAATTTAATACATTTTATTGAAAACAAAATGCTATGCAATAGCTTTGCCGCGGCAGTTCTCGAGTGCCACATGTCTTTTTTATTGGCGTATCAGTAACGCTCCAAAAGAAGAGGCTATAACCTTTTCTATTAATTAAAAAAAATTATCTTAGATATTTTTTTTAATTTAATACATTTTATTGAAAACAAAATGCTATGCAATAGCTTTGCCGCGGCAGTTCTCGAGTGCCACATGTCTTTTTTTATTGGCGTATCAGTAACGCTCCAAAAGAAAAGGCTATAGCCTTTTCTATTAATTAAAAAAAATTATGTTAGATATTTTTTTAATTTAATACATTTTATTGAAAACAAAATGCTATGCAATAGCTTTGCCACGGCAGTTCTCGAGTGCCACATGTCTTTTTTTATTGGCGTATCAGTAACGCTCCAAAAGAAAAGGCTATTATAGCCTTTTCTATTAATTAAAAAAAATTATGTTAGATATTTTTTTAATTTAATACATTTTATTGAAAACAAAATGCTATGCAATAGCTTTGCCACGGCAGTTCTCGAGTGCCACATGTCTTTTTTTATTGGCGTATCAGTAACGCTCCAAAAGAAAAGGCTATTATAGCCTTTTCTATTAATTAAAAAAAATTATCTTAGATATTTTTTTTAATTTAATACATTTTATTGAAAACAAAATGCTATGCAATAGCTTTGCCGCGGCAGTTCTCGAGTGCCACATGTCTTTTTTTATTGGCGTATCAGTAACGCTCCAAAAGAAAAGGCTATAGCCTTTTCTATTAATTAAAAAAAATCACGTTAGATATTTTTTTAATTTAATACATTTTATTGAAAACAAAATGCTATGCAATAGCTTTGCCACGGCAGTTCTCGAGTGCCACATGTCTTTTTTTATTGGCGTATCAGTAACGCTCCAAAAGAAAAGGCTATAGCCTTTTCTATTAATTAAAAAAAATTATCTTAGATATTTTTTTTAATTTAATACATTTTATTGAAAACAAAATGCTATGCAATAGCTTTGCCGCGGCAGTTCTCGAGTGCCACATGTCTTTTTTTATTGGCGTATCAGTAACGCTCCAAAAGAAAAGGCTATAGCCTTTTCTATTAATTAAAAAAAATTATCTTAGATATTTTTTTTAATTTAATACATTTTATTGAAAACAAAATGCTATGCAATAGCTCTGCCGCGGCAGTTCTCGAGTGCCACATGTCTTTTTTTATTGGCGTATCAGTAACGCTCCAAAAGAAAAGGCTATAGCCTTTTCTATTAATTAAAAAAAATTATGTTAGATATTTTTTTAATTTAATACATTTTATTGAAAACAAAATGCTATGCAATAGCTTTGCCACGGCAGTTCTCGAGTGCCACATGTCTTTTTTTATTGGCGTATCAGTAACGCTCCAAAAGAAAAGGCTATAGCCTTTTCTATTAATTAAAAAAAATTATGTTAGATATTTTTTTAATTTAATACATTTTATTGAAAACAAAATGCTATGCAATAGCTTTGCCACGGCAGTTCTCGAGTGCCACATGTCTTTTTTTATTGGCGTATCAGTAACGCTCCAAAAGAAAAGGCTATAGCCTTTTCTATTAATTAAAAAAAATTATGTTAGATATTTTTTTAATTTAATACATTTTATTGAAAACAAAATGCTATGCAATAGCTTTGCCACGGCAGTTCTCGAGTGCCACATGTCTTTTTTTATTGGCGTATCAGTAACGCTCCAAAAGAAAAGGCTATAGCCTTTTCTATTAATTAAAAAAAATTATGTTAGATATTTTTTTAATTTAATACATTTTATTGAAACCAAAATGCTATGCAATAGCTTTGCCGCGGCAGTTCTCGAGTGCCACATGTCTTTTTTTATTGGCGTATCAGTAACGCTCCAAAAGAAAAGGCTATAGCCTTTTCTATTAATTAAAAAAAATTATCTTAGATATTTTTTTTAATTTAATACATTTTATTGAAAACAAAATGCTATGCAATAGCTCTGCCGCGGCAGTTCTCGAGTGCCACATGTCTTTTTTTATTGGCGTATCAGTAACGCTCCAAAAGAAAAGGGTATAGCCTTTTCTATTAATTAAAAAAAATTATCTTAGATATTTTTTTTAATTTAATACATTTTATTGAAAACAAAATGCTATGCAATAGCTTTGCCGCGGCAGTTCTCGAGTGCCACATGTCTTTTTTTATTGGCGTATCAGTAACGCTCCAAAAGAAAAGGCTATAGCCTTTTCTATTAATTAAAAAAAATTATGTTAGATATTTTTTTAATTTAATACATTTTATTGAAAACAAAATGCTATGCAATAGCTCTGCCGCGGCAGTTCTCGAGTGCCACATGTCTTTTTTTATTGGCGTATCAGTAACGCTCCAAAAGAAAAGGGTATAGCCTTTTCTATTAATTAAAAAAAATTATGTTAGATATTTTTTTAATTTAATACATTTTATTGAAAACAAAATGCTATGCAATAGCTTTGCCGCGGCAGTTCTCGAGTGCCACATGTCTTTTTTTATTGGCGTATCAGTAACGCTCCAAAAGAAAAGGCTATTATAGCCTTTTCTATTAATTAAAAAAAATTATGTTAGTTATTTTTTTTAATTTAATACATTTTATTGAAAACAAAATGCTATGCAATAGCTTTGCCGCGGCAGTTCTCGAGTGCCACATATCTTTTTTTATTGGCGTATCAGTAACGCTCCAAAAGAAAAGGCTATTATAGCCTTTTCTATTAATTAAAAAAAATTATGTTAGTTATTTTTTTTAATTTAATACATTTTATTGAAAACAAAATGCTATGCAATAGCTTTGCCGCGGCAGTTCTCGAGTGCCACATGTCTTTTTTTATTGGCGTATCAGTAACGCTCCAAAAGAAAAGGCTATAGCCTTTTCTATTAATTAAAAAAAATTATCTTAGATATTTTTTTTAATTTAATACATTTTATTGAAAACAAAATGCTATGCAATAGCTTTGCCGCGGCAGTTCTCGAGTGCCACATATCTTTTTTTATTGGCGTATCAGTAACGCTCCAAAAGAAAAGGCTATAGCCTTTTCTATTAATTAAAAAAAATTATGTTAGTTATTTTTTTTAATTTAATACATTTTATTGAAAACAAAATGCTATGCAATAGCTTTGCCGCGGCAGTTCTCGAGTGCCACATATCTTTTTTTATTGGCGTATCAGTAACGCTCCAAAAGAAAAGGCTATAGCCTTTTCTATTAATTAAAAAAAATTATGTTAGTTATTTTTTTTAATTTAATACATTTTATTGAAAACAAAATGCTATGCAATAGCTTTGCCGCGGCAGTTCTCGAGTGCCACATATCTTTTTTTATTGGCGTATCAGTAACGCTCCAAAAGAAAAGGTTATAGCCTTTTCTATTAATTAAAAAAAATTATGTTAGTTATTTTTTTTAATTTAATACATTTTATTGAAAACAAAATGCTATGCAATAGCTTTGCCGCGGCAGTTCTCGAGTGCCACATATCTTTTTTTATTGGCGTATCAGTAACGCTCCAAAAGAAAAGGCTATAGCCTTTTCTATTAATTAAAAAAAATTATGTTAGTTATTTTTTTTAATTTAATACATTTTATTGAAAACAAAATGCTATGCAATAGCTTTGCCGCGGCAGTTCTCGAGTGCCACATATCTTTTTTTATTGGCGTATCAGTAACGCTCCAAAAGAAAAGGCTATAGCCTTTTCTATTAATTAAAAAAAATTATGTTAGTTATTTTTTTTAATTTAATACATTTTATTGAAAACAAAATGCTATGCAATAGCTTTGCCGCGGCAGTTCTCGAGTGCCACATATCTTTTTTTATTGGCGTATCAGTAACGCTCCAAAAGAAAAGGCTATAGCCTTTTCTATTAATTAAAAAAAATTATGTTAGTTATTTTTTTTAATTTAATACATTTTATTGAAAACAAAATGCTATGCAATAGCTTTGCCGCGGCAGTTCTCGAGTGCCACATATCTTTTTTTATTGGCGTATCAGTAACGCTCCAAAAGAAAAGGCTATAGCCTTTTCTATTAATTAAAAAAAATTATGTTAGTTATTTTTTTTAATTTAATACATTTTATTGAAAACAAAATGCTATGCAATAGCTTTGCCGCGGCAGTTCTCGAGTGCCACATATCTTTTTTTATTGGCGTATCAGTAACGCTCCAAAAGAAAAGGCTATAGCCTTTTCTATTAATTAAAAAAAAATTATGTTAGTTATTTTTTTTAATTTAATACATTTTATTGAAAACAAAATGCTATGCATAAGCTTTGCCGCGGCAGTTCTCGAGTGCCACATGTCTTTTTTTATTGGCGTATCAGTAACGCTCCAAAAGAAAAGGCTATAGCCTTTTCTATTAATTAAAAAAAATTATGTTAGTTATTTTTTTTAATTTAATACATTTTATTGAAAACAAAATGCTATGCAATAGCTTTGCCGCGGCAGTTCTCGAGTGCCACATATCTTTTTTTATTGGCGTATCAGTAACGCTCCAAAAGAAAAGGCTATAGCCTTTTCTATTAATTAAAAAAAATTATGTTAGTTATTTTTTTTAATTTAATACATTTTATTGAAAACAAAATGCTATGCAATAGCTTTGCCGCGGCAGTTCTCGAGTGCCACATGTCTTTTTTTATTGGCGTATCAGTAACGCTCCAAAAGAAAAGGCTATAGCCTTTTCTATTAATTAAAAAAAATTATGTTAGTTATTTTTTTTAATTTAATACATTTTATTGAAAACAAAATGCTATGCATAAGCTTTGCCGCGGCAGTTCTCGAGTGCCACATATCTTTTTTTATTGGCGTATCAGTAACGCTCCAAAAGAAAAGGGTATAGCCTTTTCTATTAATTAAAAAAAATTATGTTAGTTATTTTTTTTAATTTAATACATTTTATTGAAAACAAAATGCTATGCAATAGCTTTGCCGCGGCAGTTCTCGAGTGCCACATGTCTTTTTTTATTGGCGTATCAGTAACGCTCCAAAAGAAAAGGCTATAGCCTTTTCTATTAATTAAAAAAAATTATCTTAGATATTTTTTTTAATTTAATACATTTTATTGAAAACAAAATGCTATGCAATAGCTTTGCCGCGGCAGTTCTCGAGTGCCACATATCTTTTTTTATTGGCGTATCAGTAACGCTCCAAAAGAAAAGGCTATAGCCTTTTCTATTAATTAAAAAAAATTATGTTAGTTATTTTTTTTAATTTAATACATTTTATTGAAAACAAAATGCTATGCAATAGCTTTGCCGCGGCAGTTCTCGAGTGCCACATATCTTTTTTTATTGGCGTATCAGTAACGCTCCAAAAGAAAAGGCTATAGCCTTTTCTATTAATTAAAAAAAATTATGTTAGTTATTTTTTTTAATTTAATACATTTTATTGAAAACAAAATGCTATGCAATAGCTTTGCCGCGGCAGTTCTCGAGTGCCACATATCTTTTTTTATTGGCGTATCAGTAACGCTCCAAAAGAAAAGGTTATAGCCTTTTCTATTAATTAAAAAAAATTATGTTAGTTATTTTTTTTAATTTAATACATTTTATTGAAAACAAAATGCTATGCAATAGCTTTGCCGCGGCAGTTCTCGAGTGCCACATATCTTTTTTTATTGGCGTATCAGTAACGCTCCAAAAGAAAAGGCTATAGCCTTTTCTATTAATTAAAAAAAATTATGTTAGTTATTTTTTTTAATTTAATACATTTTATTGAAAACAAAATGCTATGCATAAGCTTTGCCGCGGCAGTTCTCGAGTGCCACATATCTTTTTTTATTGGCGTATCAGTAACGCTCCAAAAGAAAAGGGTATAGCCTTTTCTATTAATTAAAAAAAATTATGTTAGTTATTTTTTTTAATTTAATACATTTTATTGAAAACAAAATGCTATGCAATAGCTTTGCCGCGGCAGTTCTCGAGTGCCACATATCTTTTTTATTGGCGTATCAGTAACGCTCCAAAAGAAAAGGCTATAGCCTTTTCTATTAATTAAAAAAAATTATGTTAGTTATTTTTTTTAATTTAATACATTTTATTGAAAACAAAATGCTATGCAATAGCTTTGCCGCGGCAGTTCTCGAGTGCCACATATCTTTTTTTATTGGCGTATCAGTAACGCTCCAAAAGAAAAGGCTATAGCCTTTTCTATTAATTAAAAAAAATTATGTTAGTTATTTTTTTTAATTTAATACATTTTATTGAAAACAAAATGCTATGCAATAGCTTTGCCGCGGCAGTTCTCGAGTGCCACATATCTTTTTTTATTGGCGTATCAGTAACGCTCCAAAAGAAAAGGCTATAGCCTTTTCTATTAATTAAAAAAAAATTATGTTAGTTATTTTTTTTAATTTAATACATTTTATTGAAAACAAAATGCTATGCATAAGCTTTGCCGCGGCAGTTCTCGAGTGCCACATGTCTTTTTTTATTGGCGTATCAGTAACGCTCCAAAAGAAAAGGCTATAGCCTTTTCTATTAATTAAAAAAAATTATGTTAGTTATTTTTTTTAATTTAATACATTTTATTGAAAACAAAATGCTATGCAATAGCTTTGCCGCGGCAGTTCTCGAGTGCCACATATCTTTTTTTATTGGCGTATCAGTAACGCTCCAAAAGAAAAGGCTATAGCCTTTTCTATTAATTAAAAAAAATTATGTTAGTTATTTTTTTTAATTTAATACATTTTATTGAAAACAAAATGCTATGCAATAGCTTTGCCGCGGCAGTTCTCGAGTGCCACATGTCTTTTTTTATTGGCGTATCAGTAACGCTCCAAAAGAAAAGGCTATAGCCTTTTCTATTAATTAAAAAAAATTATGTTAGTTATTTTTTTTAATTTAATACATTTTATTGAAAACAAAATGCTATGCATAAGCTTTGCCGCGGCAGTTCTCGAGTGCCACATATCTTTTTTTATTGGCGTATCAGTAACGCTCCGAAAGAAAAGGGTATAGCCTTTTCTATTAATTAAAAAAAATTATGTTAGATATTTTTTTAATTTAATACATTTTATTGAAAACAAAATGCTATGCAATAGCTTTGCCGCGGCAGTTCTCGAGTGCCACATGTCTTTTTTTATTGGCGTATCAGTAACGCTCCAAAACAAAAGGATATTATAGCCTTTTCTATTAATTAAAAAAAATTATGTTAGTTATTTTTTTTAATTTAATACATTTTATTGAAAACAAAATGCTATGCAATAGCTTTGCCGCGGCAGTTCTCGAGTGCCACATATCTTTTTTTATTGGCGTATCAGTAACGCTCCAAAAGAAAAAGCTATAGCCTTTTCTATTAATTAAAAAAAATTATGTTAGTTATTTTTTTTAATTTAATACATTTTATTGAAAACAAAATGCTATGCATAAGCTTTGCCGCGGCAGTTCTCGAGTGCCACATATCTTTTTTTATTGGCGTATCAGTAACGCTCCAAAAGAAAAGGCTATAGCCTTTTCTATTAATTAAAAAAAATTATGTTAGTTATTTTTTTTAATTTAATACATTTTATTGAAAACAAAATGCTATGCAATAGCTTTGCCGCGGCAGTTCTCGAGTGCCACATATCTTTTTTTATTGGCGTATCAGTAACGCTCCAAAAGAAAAGGCTATAGCCTTTTCTATTAATTAAAAAAAAATTATGTTAGTTATTTTTTTTAATTTAATACATTTTATTGAAAACAAAATGCTATGCATAAGCTTTGCCGCGGCAGTTCTCGAGTGCCACATGTCTTTTTTTATTGGCGTATCAGTAACGCTCCAAAAGAAAAGGCTATAGCCTTTTCTATTAATTAAAAAAAATTATGTTAGTTATTTTTTTTAATTTAATACATTTTATTGAAAACAAAATGCTATGCAATAGCTTTGCCGCGGCAGTTCTCGAGTGCCACATATCTTTTTTTATTGGCGTATCAGTAACGCTCCAAAAGAAAAGGCTATAGCCTTTTCTATTAATTAAAAAAATTATGTTAGTTATTTTTTTTAATTTAATACATTTTATTGAAAACAAAATGCTATGCAATAGCTTTGCCGCGGCAGTTCTCGAGTGCCACATGTCTTTTTTTATTGGCGTATCAGTAACGCTCCAAAAGAAAAGGCTATAGCCTTTTCTATTAATTAAAAAAAATTATGTTAGTTATTTTTTTTAATTTAATACATTTTATTGAAAACAAAATGCTATGCATAAGCTTTGCCGCGGCAGTTCTCGAGTGCCACATATCTTTTTTTATTGGCGTATCAGTAACGCTCCAAAAGAAAAGGGTATAGCCTTTTCTATTAATTAAAAAAAATTATGTTAGATATTTTTTTAATTTAATACATTTTATTGAAAACAAAATGCTATGCAATAGCTTTGCCGCGGCAGTTCTCGAGTGCCACATGTCTTTTTTTATTGGCGTATCAGTAACGCTCCAAAACAAAAGGATATTATAGCCTTTTCTATTAATTAAAAAAAATTATGTTAGTTATTTTTTTTAATTTAATACATTTTATTGAAAACAAAATGCTATGCAATAGCTTTGCCGCGGCAGTTCTCGAGTGCCACATATCTTTTTTTATTGGCGTATCAGTAACGCTCCAAAAGAAAAAGCTATAGCCTTTTCTATTAATTAAAAAAAATTATGTTAGTTATTTTTTTTTAATTTAATACATTTTATTGAAAACAAAATGCTATGCATAAGCTTTGCCGCGGCAGTTCTCGAGTGCCACATATCTTTTTTTATTGGCGTATCAGTAACGCTCCAAAAGAAAAGGGTATAGCCTTTTCTATTAATTAAAAAAAATTATGTTAGATATTTTTTTAATTTAATACATTTTATTGAAAACAAAATGCTATGCAATAGCTTTGCCGCGGCAGTTCTCGAGTGCCACATGTCTTTTTTTATTGGCGTATCAGTAACGCTCCAAAAGAAAAAGCTATAGCCTTTTCTATTAATTAAAAAAAATTATGTTAGTTATTTTTTTTAATTTAATACATTTTATTGAAAACAAAATGCTATGCATAAGCTTTGCCGCGGCAGTTCTCGAGTGCCACATATCTTTTTTTATTGGCGTATCAGTAACGCTCCAAAAGAAAAGGGTATAGCCTTTTCTATTAATTAAAAAAAATTATGTTAGATATTTTTTTAATTTAATACATTTTATTGAAAACAAAATGCTATGCAATAGCTTTGCCGCGGCAGTTCTCGAGTGCCACATGTCTTTTTTTATTGGCGTATCAGTAACGCTCCAAAACAAAAGGATATTATAGCCTTTTCTATTAATTAAAAAAAATTATGTTAGTTATTTTTTTTAATTTAATACATTTTATTGAAAACAAAATGCTATGCAATAGCTTTGCCGCGGCAGTTCTCGAGTGCCACATATCTTTTTTTATTGGCGTATCAGTAACGCTCCAAAAGAAAAAGCTATAGCCTTTTCTATTAATTAAAAAAAATTATGTTAGTTATTTTTTTTAATTTAATACATTTTATTGAAAACAAAATGCTATGCAATAGCTTTGCCGCGGCAGTTCTCGAGTGCCACATGTCTTTTTTTATTGGCGTATCAGTAACGCTCCAAAAGAAAAGGATATTATAGCCTTTTCTATTAATTAAAAAAAATTATGTTAGTTATTTTTTTTAATTTAATACATTTTATTGAAAACAAAATGCTATGCATAAGCTTTGCCGCGGCAGTTCTCGAGTGCCACATATCTTTTTTTATTGGCGTATCAGTAACGCTCCAAAAGAAAAGGCTATAGCCTTTTCTATTAATTAAAAAAAATTATGTTAGTTATTTTTTTTAATTTAATACATTTTATTGAAAACAAAATGCTATGCATAAGCTTTGCCGCGGCAGTTCTCGAGTGCCACATGTCTTTTTTTATTGGCGTATCAGTAACGCTCCAAAAGAAAAGGCTATAGCCTTTTCTATTAATTAAAAAAAATTATGTTAGTTATTTTTTTTAATTTAATACATTTTATTGAAAACAAAATGCTATGCAATAGCTTTGCCGCGGCAGTTCTCGAGTGCCACATATCTTTTTTTATTGGCGTATCAGTAACGCTCCAAAAGAAAAGGCTATAGCCTTTTCTATTAATTAAAAAAAATTATGTTAGATATTTTTTTAATTTAATACATTTTATTGAAAACAAAATGCTATGCATAAGCTTTGCCGCGGCAGTTCTCGAGTGCCACATATCTTTTTTTATTGGCGTATCAGTAACGCTCCAAAAGAAAAGGCTATAGCCTTTTCTATTAATTAAAAAAAATTATGTTAGTTATTTTTTTTAATTTAATACATTTTATTGAAAACAAAATGCTATGCAATAGCTTTGCCGCGGCAGTTCTCGAGTGCCACATATCTTTTTTTATTGGCGTATCAGTAACGCTCCAAAAGAAAAGGCTATAGCCTTTTCTATTAATTAAAAAAAATTATGTTAGTTATTTTTTTTAATTTAATACATTTTATTGAAAACAAAATGCTATGCAATAGCTTTGCCGCGGCAGTTCTCGAGTGCCACATATCTTGTTTTATTGGCGTATCAGTAACGCTCCAAAAGAAAAGGCTATAGCCTTTTCTATTAATTAAAAAAAAATTATGTTAGTTATTTTTTTTAATTTAATACATTTTATTGAAAACAAAATGCTATGCATAAGCTTTGCCGCGGCAGTTCTCGAGTGCCACATGTCTTTTTTTATTGGCGTATCAGTAACGCTCCAAAAGAAAAGGCTATAGCCTTTTCTATTAATTAAAAAAAATTATGTTAGTTATTTTTTTTAATTTAATACATTTTATTGAAAACAAAATGCTATGCAATAGCTTTGCCGCGGCAGTTCTCGAGTGCCACATATCTTTTTTTATTGGCGTATCAGTAACGCTCCAAAAGAAAAGGCTATAGCCTTTTCTATTAATTAAAAAAAATTATGTTAGTTATTTTTTTTAATTTAATACATTTTATTGAAAACAAAATGCTATGCAATAGCTTTGCCGCGGCAGTTCTCGAGTGCCACATGTCTTTTTTTATTGGCGTATCAGTAACGCTCCAAAAGAAAAGGCTATAGCCTTTTCTATTAATTAAAAAAAATTATGTTAGTTATTTTTTTTAATTTAATACATTTTATTGAAAACAAAATGCTATGCATAAGCTTTGCCGCGGCAGTTCTCGAGTGCCACATATCTTTTTTTATTGGCGTATCAGTAACGCTCCAAAAGAAAAGGGTATAGCCTTTTCTATTAATTAAAAAAAATTATGTTAGTTATTTTTTTTAATTTAATACATTTTATTGAAAACAAAATGCTATGCATAAGCTTTGCCGCGGCAGTTCTCGAGTGCCACATATCTTTTTTTATTGGCGTATCAGTAACGCTCCAAAAGAAAAGGGTATAGCCTTTTCTATTAATTAAAAAAAATTATGTTAGTTATTTTTTTTAATTTAATACATTTTATTGAAAACAAAATGCTATGCATAAGCTTTGCCGCGGCAGTTCTCGAGTGCCACATATCTTTTTTTATTGGCGTATCAGTAACGCTCCAAAAGAAAAGGCTATAGCCTTTTCTATTAATTAAAAAAAATTATGTTAGTTATTTTTTTTAATTTAATACATTTTATTGAAAACAAAATGCTATGCATAAGCTTTGCCGCGGCAGTTCTCGAGTGCCACATATCTTTTTTTATTGGCGTATCAGTAACGCTCCAAAAGAAAAGGGTATAGCCTTTTCTATTAATTAAAAAAAATTATGTTAGTTATTTTTTTTAATTTAATACATTTTATTGAAAACAAAATGCTATGCATAAGCTTTGCCGCGGCAGTTCTCGAGTGCCACATATCTTTTTTTATTGGCGTATCAGTAACGCTCCAAAAGAAAAGGGTATAGCCTTTTCTATTAATTAAAAAAAATTATGTTAGATATTTTTTTAATTTAATACATTTTATTGAAAACAAAATGCTATGCAATAGCTTTGCCGCGGCAGTTCTCGAGTGCCACATGTCTTTTTTTATTGGCGTATCAGTAACGCTCCAAAAGAAAAAGCTATAGCCTTTTCTATTAATTAAAAAAAATTATGTTAGTTATTTTTTTTAATTTAATACATTTTATTGAAAACAAAATGCTATGCATAAGCTTTGCCGCGGCAGTTCTCGAGTGCCACATATCTTTTTTTATTGGCGTATCAGTAACGCTCCAAAAGAAAAGGGTATAGCCTTTTCTATTAATTAAAAAAAATTATGTTAGATATTTTTTTAATTTAATACATTTTATTGAAAACAAAATGCTATGCAATAGCTTTGCCGCGGCAGTTCTCGAGTGCCACATGTCTTTTTTTATTGGCGTATCAGTAACGCTCCAAAACAAAAGGATATTATAGCCTTTTCTATTAATTAAAAAAAATTATGTTAGTTATTTTTTTTAATTTAATACATTTTATTGAAAACAAAATGCTATGCAATAGCTTTGCCGCGGCAGTTCTCGAGTGCCACATATCTTTTTTTATTGGCGTATCAGTAACGCTCCAAAAGAAAAAGCTATAGCCTTTTCTATTAATTAAAAAAAATTATGTTAGTTATTTTTTTTAATTTAATACATTTTATTGAAAACAAAATGCTATGCAATAGCTTTGCCGCGGCAGTTCTCGAGTGCCACATGTCTTTTTTTATTGGCGTATCAGTAACGCTCCAAAAGAAAAGGATATTATAGCCTTTTCTATTAATTAAAAAAAATTATGTTAGTTATTTTTTTTAATTTAATACATTTTATTGAAAACAAAATGCTATGCATAAGCTTTGCCGCGGCAGTTCTCGAGTGCCACATATCTTTTTTTATTGGCGTATCAGTAACGCTCCAAAAGAAAAGGCTATAGCCTTTTCTATTAATTAAAAAAAATTATGTTAGATATTTTTTTAATTTAATACATTTTATTGAAAACAAAATGCTATGCAATAGCTTTGCCGCGGCAGTTCTCGAGTGCCACATGTCTTTTTTTATTGGCGTATCAGTAACGCTCCAAAAGAAAAGGCTATATATAGCCTTTTCTATTAATTAAAAAAAATTATGTTAGATATTTTTTTAATTTAATACATTTTATTGAAAACAAAATGCTATGCAATAGCTTTGCCGCGGCAGTTCTCGAGTGCCACATGTCTTTTTTTATTGGCGTATCAGTAACGCTCCAAAAGAAAAGGCTATAGCCTTTTCTATTAATTAAAAAAAATTATCTTAGATATTTTTTTTAATTTAATACATTTTATTGAAAACAAAATGCTATGCAATAGCTTTGCCGCGGCAGTTCTCGAGTGCCACATGTCTTTTTTTATTGGCGTATCAGTAACGCTCCAAAAGAAAAGGCTATAGCCTTTTCTATTAATTAAAAAAATTATCTTAGATATTTTTTTTAATTTAATACATTTTATTGAAAACAAAATGCTATGCAATAGCTTTGCCGCGGCAGTTCTCGAGTGCCACATGTCTTTTTTTATTGGCGTATCAGTAACGCTCCAAAAGAAAAGGCTATAGCCTTTTCTATTAATTAAAAAAAATTATCTTAGATATTTTTTTTAATTTAATACATTTTATTGAAAACAAAATGCTATGCAATAGCTCTGCCGCGGCAGTTCTCGAGTGCCACATGTCTTTTTTTATTGGCGTATCAGTAACGCTCCAAAAGAAAAGGCTATAGCCTTTTCTATTAATTAAAAAAAATTATCTTAGATATTTTTTTTAATTTAATACATTTTAATGAAAACAAAATGCTATGCAATAGCTTTGCCGCGGCAGTTCTCGAGTGCCACATGTCTTTTTTTATTGGCGTATCAGTAACGCTCCAAAAGAAAAGGCTATAGCCTTTTCTATTAATTAAAAAAATTATCTTAGATATTTTTTTAATTTAATACATTTTATTGAAAACAAAATGCTATGCAATAGCTTTGCCGCGGCAGTTCTCGAGTGCCACATGTCTTTTTTTATTGGCGTATCAGTAACGCTCCAAAAGAAAAGGCTATAGCCTTTTCTATTAATTAAAAAAAATTATGTTAGATATTTTTTTAATTTAATACATTTTATTGAAAACAAAATGCTATGCAATAGCTTTGCCGCGGCAGTTCTCGAGTGCCACATGTCTTTTTTTATTGGCGTATCAGTAACGCTCCAAAAGAAAAGGCTATAGCCTTTTCTATTAATTAAATAAAATTATCTTAGATATTTTTTTTAATTTAATACATTTTATTGAAAACAAAATGCTATGCAATAGCTTTGCCGCGGCAGTTCTCGAGTGCCACATGTCTTTTTTGATTGGCGTATCAGTAACGCTCCAAAAGAAAAGGCTATAGCCTTTTCTATTAATTAAAAAAAATTATCTTAGATACTTTTTTTAAATTAATACATTTTATTGAAAACAAAATGCTATGCAATAGCTCTGCCGCGGCAGTTCTCGAGTGCCACATGTCTTTTTTTATTGGCGTATCAGTAACGCTCCAAAAGAAAAGGCTATAGCCTTTTCTATTAATTAAAAAAAATTATGTTAGATATTTTTTTAATTTAATACATTTTATTGAAAACAAAATGCTATGCAATAGCTTTGCCGCGGCAGTTCTCGAGTGCCACATGTCTTTTTTTATTGGCGTATCAGTAACGCTCCAAAAGAAAAGGCTATAGCCTTTTCTATTAATTAAAAAAAATTATGTTAGATATTTTTTTAATTTAATACATTTTATTGAAAACAAAATGCTATGCAATAGCTTTGCCGCGGCAGTTCTCGAGTGCCACATGTCTTTTTTTATTGGCGTATCAGTAACGCTCCAAAAGAAAAGGCTATAGCCTTTTCTATTAATTAAAAAAAATTATGTTAGATATTTTTTTAATTTAATACATTTTATTGAAAACAAAATGCTATGCAATAGCTTTGCCGCGGCAGTTCTCGAGTGCCACATGTCTTTTTTTATTGGCGTATCAGTAACGCTCCAAAAGAAAAGGCTATAATAGCCTTTTCTATTAATTAAAAAAAATTATGTTAGATATTTTTTTAATTTAATACATTTTATTGAAAACAAAATGCTATGCAATAGCTCTGCCGCGGCAGTTCTCGAGTGCCACATGTCTTTTTTTATTGGCGTATCAGTAACGCTCCAAAAGAAAAGGCTATAGCCTTTTCTATTAATTAAAAAAATTATCTTAGATATTTTTTTTAATTTAATACATTTTATTGAAAACAAAATGCTATGCAATAGCTTTGCCGCGGCAGTTCTCGAGTGCCACATGTCTTTTTTTATTGGCGTATCAGTAACGCTCCAAAAGAAAAGGCTATAGCCTTTTCTATTAATTAAAAAAAATTATCTTAGATATTTTTTTTAATTTAATACATTTTATTGAAAACAAAATGCTATGCAATAGCTCTGCCGCGGCAGTTCTCGAGTGCCACATGTCTTTTTTTATTGGCGTATCAGTAACGCTCCAAAAGAAAAGGCTATAGCCTTTTCTATTAATTAAAAAAAAATTATGTTAGATATTTTTTTAATTTAATACATTTTATTGAAAACAAAATGCTATGCAATAGCTCTGCCGCGGCAGTTCTCGAGTGCCACATGTCTTTTTTTATTGGCGTATCAGTAACGCTCCAAAAGAAAAGGGTATAGCCTTTTCTATTAATTAAAAAAAATTATGTTAGATATTTTTTTAATTTAATACATTTTATTGAAAACAAAATGCTATGCAATAGCTTTGCCGCGGCAGTTCTCGAGTGCCACATGTCTTTTTTTATTGGCGTATCAGTAACGCTCCAAAAGAAAAAGCTATAGCCTTTTCTATTAATTAAAAAAAATTATGTTAGATATTTTTTTAATTTAATACATTTTATTGAAAACAAAATGCTATGCAATAGCTTTGCCGCGGCAGTTCTCGAGTGCCACATGTCTTTTTTTATTGGCGTATCAGTAACGCTCCAAAAGAAAAGGCTATAGCCTTTTCTATTAATTAAAAAAAATTATCTTAGATATTTTTTTTAATTTAATACATTTTATTGAAAACAAAATGCTATGCAATAGCTCTGCCGCGGCAGTTCTCGAGTGCCACATGTCTTTTTTTATTGGCGTATCAGTAACGCTCCAAAAGAAAAGGCTATAGCCTTTTCTATTAATTAAAAAAAATTATGTTAGATATTTTTTTAATTTAATACATTTTATTGAAAACAAAATGCTATGCAATAGCTTTGCCGCGGCAGTTCTCGAGTGCCACATGTCTTTTTTTATTGGCGTATCAGTAACGCTCCAAAAGAAAAGGCTATAGCCTTTTCTATTAATTAAAAAAAATTATCTTAGATATTTTTTTTAATTTAATACATTTTATTGAAAACAAAATGCTATGCAATAGCTCTGCCGCGGCAGTTCTCGAGTGCCACATGTCTTTTTTTATTGGCGTATCAGTAACGCTCCAAAAGAAAAGGCTATAGCCTTTTCTATTAATTAAAAAAAATTATGTTAGATATTTTTTTAATTTAATACATTTTATTGAAAACAAAATGCTATGCAATAGCTTTGCCGCGGCAGTTCTCGAGTGCCACATGTCTTTTTTTATTGGCGTATCAGTAACGCTCCAAAAGAAAAGGCTATAGCCTTTTCTATTAATTAAAAAAAATTATCTTAGATATTTTTTTTAATTTAATACATTTTATTGAAAACAAAATGCTATGCAATAGCTTTGCCGCGACAGTTCTCGAGTGCCACATGTCTTTTTTTATTGGCGTATCAGTAACGCTCCAAAAGAAAAGGCTATAGCCTTTTCTATTAATTAAAAAAAATTATCTTAGATATTTTTTTTAATTTAATACATTTTATTGAAAACAAATGCTATGCAATAGCTCTGCCGCGGCAGTTCTCGAGTGCCACATGTCTTTTTTTATTGGCGTATCAGTAACGCTCCAAAAGAAAAGGCTATAGCCTTTTCTATTAATTAAAAAAAATTATGTTAGATATTTTTTTAATTTAATACATTTTATTGAAAACAAAATGCTATGCAATAGCTCTGCCGCGGCAGTTCTCGAGTGCCACATGTCTTTTTTTATTGGCGTATCATTAACGCTCCAAAAGAAAAGGCTATAGCCTTTTCTATTAATTAAAAAAAATTATGTTAGATATTTTTTTAATTTAATACATTTTATTGAAAACAAAATGCTATGCAATAGCTTTGCCGCGGCAGTTCTCGAGTGCCACATGTCTTTTTTTATTGGCGTATCAGTAACGCTCCAAAAGAAAAGGCTATAGCCTTTTCTATTAATTAAAAAAAATTATGTTAGATATTTTTTTAATTTAATACATTTTATTGAAAACAAAATGCTATGCAATAGCTCTGCCGCGGCAGTTCTCGAGTGCCACATGTCTTTTTTTATTGGCGTATCAGTAACGCTCCAAAAGAAAAGGGTATAGCCTTTTCTATTAATTAAAAAAAATTATGTTAGATATTTTTTTAATTTAATACATTTTATTGAAAACAAAATGCTATGCAATAGCTTTGCCGCGGCAGTTCTCGAGTGCCACATGTCTTTTTTTATTGGCGTATCAGTAACGCTCCAAAAGAAAAGGGTATAGCCTTTTCTATTAATTAAAAAAAATTATCTTAGATATTTTTTTTAATTTAATACATTTTATTGAAAACAAAATGCTATGCAATAGCTCTGCCGCGGCAGTTCTCGAGTGCCACATGTCTTTTTTTATTGGCGTATCAGTAACGCTCCAAAAGAAAAGGCTATAGCCTTTTCTATTAATTAAAAAAAATTATGTTAGATATTTTTTTAATTTAATACATTTTATTGAAAACAAAATGCTATGCAATAGCTCTGCCGCGGCAGTTCTCGAGTGCCACATGTCTTTTTTTATTGGCGTATCAGTAACGCTCCAAAAGAAAAGGGTATAGCCTTTTCTATTAATTAAAAAAAATTATGTTAGATATTTTTTTAATTTAATACATTTTATTGAAAACAAAATGCTATGCAATAGCTTTGCCGCGGCAGTTCTCGAGTGCCACATGTCTTTTTTTATTGGCGTATCAGTAACGCTCCAAAAGAAAAGGCTATAGCCTTTTCTATTAATTAAAAAAAATTATCTTAGATATTTTTTTAATTTAATACATTTTATTGAAAACAAAATGCTATGCAATAGCTTTGCCGCGGCAGTTCTCGAGTGCCACATGTCTTTTTTTATTGGCGTATCAGTAACGCTCCAAAAGAAAAGGCTATAGCCTTTTCTATTAATTAAAAAAAATTATCTTAGATATTTTTTTTAATTTAATACATTTTATTGAAAACAATATGCTATGCAATAGCTTTGCCGCGGCAGTTCTCGAGTGCCACATGTCTTTTTTTATTGGGGTATCAGTAACGCTCCAAAAGAAAAGGCTATAGCCTTTTCTATTAATTAAAAAAAATTATGTTAGATATTTTTTTAATTTAATACATTTTATTGAAAACAAAATGCTATGCAATAGCTTTGCCGCGGCAGTTCTCGAGTGCCACATGTCTTTTTTTATTGGCGTATCAGTAACGCTCCAAAAGAAAAGGCTATAGCCTTTTCTATTAATTAAAAAAAATTATGTTAGATATTTTTTTAATTTAATACATTTTATTGAAAACAAAATGCTATGCAATAGCTCTGCCGCGGCAGTTCTCGAGTGCCACATGTCTTTTTTTATTGGCGTATCAGTAACGCTCCAAAAGAAAAGGCTATAGCCTTTTCTATTAATTAAAAAAAATTATGTTAGATATTTTTTTAATTTAATACATTTTATTGAAAACAAAATGCTATGCAATAGCTTTGCCGCGGCAGTTCTCGAGTGCCACATGTCTTTTTTTATTGGCGTATCAGTAACGCTCCAAAAGAAAAGGCTATAGCCTTTTCTATTAATTAAAAAAAATTATGTTAGATATTTTTTTAATTTAATACATTTTATTGAAAACAAAATGCTATGCAATAGCTTTGCCGCGGCAGTTCTCGAGTGCCACATGTCTTTTTTTATTGGCGTATCAGTAACGCTCCAAAAGAAAAGGCTATAGCCTTTTCTATTAATTAAAAAAAATTATGTTAGATATTTTTTAATTTAATACATTTTATTGAAAACAAAATGCTATGCAATAGCTCTGCCGCGGCAGTTCTCGAGTGCCACATGTCTTTTTTTATTGGCGTATCAGTAACGCTCCAAAAGAAAAGGGTATAGCTTTTCTATTAATTAAAAAAAATTATGTTAGATATTTTTTTAATTTAATACATTTTATTGAAAACAAAATGCTATGCAATAGCTTTGCCCGCGGCAGTTCTCGAGTGCCACATGTCTTTTTTTATTGGCGTATCAGTAACGCTCCAAAAGAAAAGGCTATAGCCTTTTCTATTAATTAAAAAAAATTATCTTAGATATTTTTTTTAATTTAATACATTTTATTGAAAACAAAATGCTATGCAATAGCTCTGCCGCGGCAGTTCTCGAGTGCCACATGTCTTTTTTTATTGGCGTATCAGTAACGCTCCAAAAGAAAAGGCTATAGCCTTTTCTATTAATTAAAAAAAATTATGTTAGATATTTTTTTAATTTAATACATTTTATTGAAAACAAAATGCTATGCAATAGCTTTGCCGCGGCAGTTCTCGAGTGCCACATGTCTTTTTTTATTGGCGTATCAGTAACGCTCCAAAAGAAAAGGCTATAGCCTTTTCTATTAATTAAAAAAAATTATGTTAGATATTTTTTTAATTTAATACATTTTATTGAAAACAAAATGCTATGCAATAGCTCTGCCGCGGCAGTTCTCGAGTGCCACATGTCTTTTTTTATTGGCGTATCAGTAACGCTCCAAAAGAAAAGGGTATAGCCTTTTCTATTAATTAAAAAAAATTATGTTAGATATTTTTTTAATTTAATACATTTTATTGAAAACAAAATGCTATGCAATAGCTTTGCCGCGGCAGTTCTCGAGTGCCACATGTCTTTTTTTATTGGCGTATCAGTAACGCTCCAAAAGAAAAGGCTATAGCCTTTTCTATTAATTAAAAAAAATTATGTTAGATATTTTTTTAATTTAATACATTTTATTGAAAACAAAATGCTATGCAATAGCTTTGCCGCGGCAGTTCTCGAGTGCCACATGTCTTTTTTTATTGGCGTATCAGTAACGCTCCAAAAGAAAAGGGCTATAGCCTTTTCTATTAATTAAAAAAATTATCTTAGATATTTTTTTTAATTTAATACATTTTATTGAAAACAATATGCTATGCAATAGCTTTGCCGCGGCAGTTCTCGAGTGCCACATGTCTTTTTTTATTGGCGTATCAGTAACGCTCCAAAAGAAAAGGCTATAGCCTTTTCTATTAATTAAAAAAAATTATGTTAGATATTTTTTTAATTTAATACATTTTATTGAAAACAAAATGCTATGCAATAGCTCTGCCGCGGCAGTTCTCGAGTGCCACATGTCTTTTTTTATTGGCGTATCAGTAACGCTCCAAAAGAAAAGGCTATAGCCTTTTCTATTAATTAAAAAAAATTATGTTAGATATTTTTTTAATTTAATACATTTTATTGAAAACAAAATGCTATGCAATAGCTCTTCCGCGGCAGTTCTCGAGTGCCACATGTCTTTTTTTATTGGCGTATCAGTAACGCTCCAAAAGAAAAGGCTATAGCCTTTTCTATTAATTAAAAAAAATTATGTTAGATATTTTTTTAATTTAATACATTTTATTGAAAACAAAATGCTATGCAATAGCTCTGCCGCGGCAGTTCTCGAGTGCCACATGTCTTTTTTTATTGGCGTATCAGTAACGCTCCAAAAGAAAAGGGTATAGCCTTTTCTATTAATTAAAAAAAATTATGTTAGATATTTTTTTAATTTAATACATTTTATTGAAAACAAAATGCTATGCAATAGCTCTGCCGCGGCAGTTCTCGAGTGCCACATGTCTTTTTTTATTGGCGTATCAGTAACGCTCCAAAAGAAAAGGCTATAGCCTTTTCTATTAATTAAAAAAAATTATGTTAGATATTTTTTTAATTTAATACATTTTATTGAAAACAAAATGCTATGCAATAGCTTTGCCGCTGCAGTTCTCGAGTGCCACATGTCTTTTTTTATTGACGTATCAGTAACGCTCCAAAAGAAAAGGCTATAGCCTTTTCTATTAATTAAATAAAATTATCTTAGATATTTTTTTTAATTTAATACATTTTATTGAAAACAAAATGCTATGCAATAGCTTTGCCGCGGCAGTTCTCGAGTGCCACATGTCTTTTTTTATTGGCGTATCAGTAACGCTCCAAAAGAAAAGGCTATAGCCTTTTCTATTAATTAAAAAAAATTATGTTAGATATTTTTTTAATTTAATACATTTTATTGAAAACAAAATGCTATGCAATAGCTTTGCCGCGGCAGTTCTCGAGTGCCCACATGTCTTTTTTTATTGGCGTATCAGTAACGCTCCAAAAGAAAAGGCTATAGCCTTTTCTATTAATTAAAAAAAATTATCTTAGATATTTTTTTTAATTTAATACATTTTATTGAAAACAAAATGCTATGCAATAGCTTTGCCGCGGCAGTTCTCGAGTGCCACATGTCTTTTTTTATTGGCGTATCAGTAACGCTCCAAAAGAAAAGGCTATAGCCTTTTCTATTAATTAAAAAAATTATCTTAGATATTTTTTTAATTTAATACATTTTATTGAAAACAAAATGCTATGCAATAGCTTTGCCGCGGCAGTTCTCGAGTGCCACATGTCTTTTTTTATTGGCGTATCAGTAACGCTCCAAAAGAAAAGGCTATAGCCTTTTCTATTAATTAAAAAAAATTATCTTAGATATTTTTTTTAATTTAATACATTTTATTGAAAACAAAATGCTATGCAATAGCTCTGCCGCGGCAGTTCTCGAGTGCCACATGTCTTTTTTTATTGGCGTATCAGTAACGCTCCAAAAGAAAAGGCTATAGCCTTTTCTATTAATTAAAAAAAATTATCTTAGATATTTTTTTAATTTAATACATTTTAATGAAAACAAAATGCTATGCAATAGCTTTGCCGCGGCAGTTCTCGAGTGCCACATGTCTTTTTTTATTGGCGTATCAGTAACGCTCCAAAAGAAAAGGCTATAGCCTTTTCTATTAATTAAAAAAATTATCTTAGATATTTTTTTTAATTTAATACATTTTATTGAAAACAAAATGCTATGCAATAGCTTTGCCGCGGCAGTTCTCGAGTGCCACATGTCTTTTTTTATTGGCGTATCAGTAACGCTCCAAAAGAAAAGGCTATAGCCTTTTCTATTAATTAAAAAAAATTATGTTAGATATTTTTTTAATTTAATACATTTTATTGAAAACAAAATGCTATGCAATAGCTTTGCCGCGGCAGTTCTCGAGTGCCACATGTCTTTTTTTATTGGCGTATCAGTAACGCTCCAAAAGAAAAGGCTATAGCCTTTTCTATTAATTAAATAAAATTATCTTAGATATTTTTTTTAATTTAATACATTTTATTGAAAACAAAATGCTATGCAATAGCTTTGCCGCGGCAGTTCTCGAGTGCCACATGTCTTTTTTTATTGGCGTATCAGTAACGCTCCAAAAGAAAAGGCTATAGCCCTTTTCTATTAATTAAAAAAAATTATCTTAGATACTTTTTTTAAATTAATACATTTTATTGAAAACAAAATGCTATGCAATAGCTCTGCCGCGGCAGTTCTCGAGTGCCACATGTCTTTTTTTATTGGCGTATCAGTAACGCTCCAAAAGAAAAGGCTATAGCCTTTTCTATTAATTAAAAAAAATTATGTTAGATATTTTTTTAATTTAATACATTTTATTCAAAACAAAATGCTATGCAATAGCTTTGCCGCGGCAGTTCTCGAGTGCCACATGTCTTTTTTTATTGGCGTATCAGTAACGCTCCAAAAGAAAAGGCTATAGCCTTTTCTATTAATTAAAAAAAATTATGTTAGATATTTTTTTAATTTAATACATTTTATTGAAAACAAAATGCTATGCAATAGCTTTGCCGCGGCAGTTCTCGAGTGCCACATGTCTTTTTTTATTGGCGTATCAGTAACGCTCCAAAAGAAAAGGCTATAGCCTTTTCTATTAATTAAAAAAAATTATGTTAGATATTTTTTTAATTTAATACATTTTATTGAAAACAAAATGCTATGCAATAGCTTTGCCGCGGCAGTTCTCGAGTGCCACATGTCTTTTTTTATTGGCGTATCAGTAACGCTCCAAAAGAAAAGGCTATAATAGCCTTTTCTATTAATTAAAAAAAATTATGTTAGATATTTTTTTTAATTTAATACATTTTATTGAAAACAAAATGCTATGCAATAGCTCTGCCGCGGCAGTTCTCGAGTGCCACATGTCTTTTTTTATTGGCGTATCAGTAACGCTCCAAAAGAAAAGGCTATAGCCTTTTCTATTAATTAAAAAAATTATCTTAGATATTTTTTTTAATTTAATACATTTTATTGAAAACAAAATGCTATGCAATAGCTTTGCCGCGGCAGTTCTCGAGTGCCACATGTCTTTTTTTATTGGCGTATCAGTAACGCTCCAAAAGAAAAGGCTATAGCCTTTTCTATTAATTAAAAAAAATTATCTTAGATACTTTTTTTTAATTTAATACATTTTATTGAAAACAAAATGCTATGCAATAGCTCTGCCGCGGCAGTTCTCGAGTGCCACATGTCTTTTTTTATTGGCGTATCAGTAACGCTCCAAAAGAAAAGGCTATAGCCTTTTCTATTAATTAAAAAAAAATTATGTTAGATATTTTTTTAATTTAATACATTTTATTGAAAACAAAATGCTATGCAATAGCTCTGCCGCGGCAGTTCTCGAGTGCCACATGTCTTTTTTTATTGGCGTATCAGTAACGCTCCAAAAGAAAAGGGTATAGCCTTTTCTATTAATTAAAAAAAATTATGTTAGATATTTTTTTAATTTAATACATTTTATTGAAAACAAAATGCTATGCAATAGCTTTGCCGCGGCAGTTCTCGAGTGCCACATGTCTTTTTTTATTGGCGTATCAGTAACGCTCCAAAAGAAAAAGCTATAGCCTTTTCTATTAATTAAAAAAAATTATGTTAGATATTTTTTTAATTTAATACATTTTATTGAAAACAAAATGCTATGCAATAGCTTTGCCGCGGCAGTTCTCGAGTGCCACATGTCTTTTTTTATTGGCGTATCAGTAACGCTCCAAAAGAAAAGGCTATAGCCTTTTCTATTAATTAAAAAAAATTATCTTAGATATTTTTTTTAATTTAATACATTTTATTGAAAACAAAATGCTATGCAATAGCTCTGCCGCGGCAGTTCTCGAGTGCCACATGTCTTTTTTTATTGGCGTATCAGTAACGCTCCAAAAGAAAAGGCTATAGCCTTTTCTATTAATTAAAAAAAATTATGTTAGATATTTTTTTAATTTAATACATTTTATTGAAAACAAAATGCTATGCAATAGCTTTGCCGCGGCAGTTCTCGAGTGCCACATGTCTTTTTTTATTGGCGTATCAGTAACGCTCCAAAAGAAAAGGCTATAGCCTTTTCTATTAATTAAAAAAAATTATCTTAGATATTTTTTTTAATTTAATACATTTTATTGAAAACAAAATGCTATGCAATAGCTTTGCCGCGACAGTTCTCGAGTGCCACATGTCTTTTTTTATTGCCGTATCAGTAACGCTCCAAAAGAAAAGGCTATAGCCTTTTCTATTAATTAAAAAAAATTATCTTAGATATTTTTTTTAATTTAATACATTTTATTGAAAACAAAATGCTATGCAATAGCTCTGCCGCGGCAGTTCTCGAGTGCCACATGTCTTTTTTACGCTCCAAAAGAAAGGCTATAGCCTTTTCTATTTAATTAAAAAAAATTATGTTAGATATTTTTTTAATTTAATACATTTTATTGAAAACAAAATGCTATGCAATAGCTCTGCCGCGGCAGTTCTCGAGTGCCACATGTCTTTTTTTATTGGCGTATCATTAACGCTCCAAAAGAAAAGGCTATAGCCTTTTCTATTAATTAAAAAAAATTATGTTAGATATTTTTTTAATTTAATACATTTTATTGAAAACAAAATGCTATGCAATAGCTTTGCCGCGGCAGTTCTCGAGTGCCACATGTCTTTTTTTTATTGGCGTATCAGTAACGCTCCAAAAGAAAAGGCTATAGCCTTTTCTATTAATTAAAAAAAATTATGTTAGATATTTTTTTAATTTAATACATTTTATTGAAAACAAAATGCTATGCAATAGCTCTGCCGCGGCAGTTCTCGAGTGCCACATGTCTTTTTTTATTGGCGTATCAGTAACGCTCCAAAAGAAAAGGGTATAGCCTTTTCTATTAATTAAAAAAAATTATGTTAGATATTTTTTTAATTTAATACATTTTATTGAAAACAAAATGCTATGCAATAGCTTTGCCGCGGCAGTTCTCGAGTGCCACATGTCTTTTTTTATTGGCGTATCAGTAACGCTCCAAAAGAAAAGGCTATAGCCTTTTCTATTAATTAAAAAAAATTATCTTAGATATTTTTTTTAATTTAATACATTTTATTGAAAACAAAATGCTATGCAATAGCTCTGCCGCGGCAGTTCTCGAGTGCCACATGTCTTTTTTTATTGGCGTATCAGTAACGCTCCAAAAGAAAAGGCTATAGCCTTTTCTATTAATTAAAAAAAATTATGTTAGATATTTTTTTAATTTAATACATTTTATTGAAAACAAAATGCTATGCAATAGCTCTGCCGCGTCAGTTCTCGAGTGCCACATGTCTTTTTTTATTGGCGTATCAGTAACGCTCCAAAAGAAAAGGGCTATAGCCTTTTCTATTAATTAAAAAAAATTATGTTAGATATTTTTTTTAATTTAATACATTTTATTGAAAACAAAATGCTATGCAATAGCTTTGCCGCGGCAGTTCTCGAGTGCCACATGTCTTTTTTTATTGGCGTATCAGTAACGCTCCAAAAGAAAAGGCCTATAGCCTTTTCTATTAATTAAAAAAAATTATCTTAGATATTTTTTTAATTTAATACATTTTATTGAAAACAAAATGCTATGCAATAGCTTTGCCGCGGCAGTTCTCGAGTGCCACATGTCTTTTTTTATTGGCGTATCAGTAACGCTCCAAAAGAAAAGGCTATAGCCTTTTCTATTAATTAAAAAAAATTATGCTTAGATATTTTTTTTAATTTAATACATTTTATTGAAAACAAAATGCTATGCAATAGCTTTGCCGCGGCAGTTCTCGAGTGCCACATGTCTTTTTTTATTGGCGTATCAGTAACGCTCCAAAAGAAAAGGCTATAGCCTTTTCTATTAATTAAAAAAAATTATGTTAGATATTTTTTTAATTTAATACATTTTATTGAAAACAAAATGCTATGCAATAGCTTTGCCGCGGCAGTTCTCGAGTGCCACATGTCTTTTTTTATTGGCGTATCAGTAACGCTCCAAAAGAAAAGGCTATAGCCTTTTCTATTAATTAAAAAAAATTATGTTAGATATTTTTTTAATTTAATACATTTTATTGAAAACAAAATGCTATGCAATAGCTCTGCCGCGGCAGTTCTCGAGTGCCACATGTCTTTTTTTATTGGCGTATCAGTAACGCTCCAAAAGAAAAGGCTATAGCCTTTTCTATTAATTAAAAAAAATTATGTTAGATATTTTTTTAATTTAATACATTTTATTGAAAACAAAATGCTATGCAATAGCTTTGCCGCGGCAGTTCTCGAGTGCCACATGTCTTTTTTTATTGGCGTATCAGTAACGCTCCAAAAGAAAAGGCTATAGCCTTTTCTATTAATTAAAAAAAAATTATGTTAGATATTTTTTTAATTTAATACATTTTATTGAAAACAAAATGCTATGCAATAGCTTTGCCGCGGCAGTTCTCGAGTGCCACATGTCCTTTTTTTATTGGCGTATCAGTAACGCTCCAAAAGAAAAGGCTATAGCCTTTTCTATTAATTAAAAAAAATTATGTTAGATATTTTTTTAATTTAATACATTTTATTGAAAACAAAATGCTATGCAATAGCTCTGCCGCGGCAGTTCTCGAGTGCCACATGTCTTTTTTTATTGGCGTATCAGTAACGCTCCAAAAGAAAAGGGTATAGCTTTTCTATTAATTAAAAAAAATTATGTTAGATATTTTTTTAATTTAATACATTTTATTGAAAACAAAATGCTATGCAATAGCTTTGCCGCGGCAGTTCTCGAGTGCCACATGTCTTTTTTTATTGGCGTATCAGTAACGCTCCAAAAGAAAAGGCTATAGCCTTTTCTATTAATTAAAAAAAATTATCTTAGATATTTTTTTAGGGACTTTAATACATTTATTGAAAACAAAATGCTATGCAATAGCTCTGCCGCGGCAGTTCTCGAGTGGCCACATGTCTTTTTTTATTGGCGTATCAGTAACGCTCCAAAAGAAAAGGCTATAGCCTTTTCTATTAATTAAAAAAAATTATGTTAGATATTTTTTTAATTTAATACATTTTATTGAAAACAAAATGCTATGCAATAGCTTTGCCGCGGCAGTTCTCGAGTGCCACATGTCTTTTTTTATTGGCGTATCAGTAACGCTCCAAAAGAAAAAGGCTATAGCCTTTTCTATTAATTAAAAAAAGGCTATAGCCTTTTCTATTAATTAAAAAAAAATATGTTAGTTATTTTTTTTAATTTAATACATTTTATTGAAAACAAAATGCTATGCAATAGCTTTGCCGCGGCAGTTCTCGAGTGCCACATGTCTTTTTTTATTAACGTATCAGTAACGCTCCAAAAGAAAAGGCTATAGCCTTATTTTTTTTAATTTAATACATTTTATTGAAAACAAAATGCTATGCAATAGCTTTGCCGCGGCAGTTCTCGAGTGCCACATGTCTTTTTTTATTGGCGTATCAGTAACGCTCCAAAAGAAAAGGCTATAGCCTTTTCTATTAACTAAAAAAAATTATGTTAGATATTTTTTTAATTTAATACATTTTATTGAAAACAAAATGCTATGCAATAGCTTTGCCGCGGCAGTTCTCGAGTGCCACATGTCTTTTTTTATTGGCGTATCAGTAACGCTCCAAAAGAAAAGGCTATAATAGGCTTTTCTATTAATTAAAAAAAATTATGTTAGTTATTTTTTTTTAATTTAATACATTTTATTGAAAACAAAATGCTATGCAATAGCTTTGCCGCGGCAGTTCTCGAGTGCCACATGTCTTTTTTTATTGGCGTATCAGTAACGCTCCAAAAGAAAAGGCTATAGCCTTTTCTATTAATTAAAAAAAATTATGTTAGTTGTTTTTTTTTAATTTAATACATTTTATTGAAAACAAAATGCTATGCAATAGCTTTGCCGCGGCAGTTCTCGAGTGCCACATGTCTTTTTTTATTGGCGTATCAGTAACGCTCCAAAAGAAAAGGCTATAGCCTTTTCTATTAATTAAAAAAAATTATGTTAGTTATTTTTTTTTTAATTTAATACATTTTATTGAAAACAAAATGCTATGCAATAGCTTTGCCGCGGCAGTTCTCGAGTGCCACATGTCTTTTTTTATTGGCGTATCAGTAACGCTCCAAAAGAAAAGGCTATAGCCTTTTCTATTAATTAAAAAAAATTATGTTAGATATTTTTTTAATTTAATACATTTTATTGAAAACAAAATGCTATGCAATAGCTTTGCCGCGGCAGTTCTCGAGTGCCACATGTCTTTTTTTATTGGCGTATCAGTAACGCTCCAAAAGAAAAGGCTATAGCCTTTTCTATTAAATAAAAAAAAATATGTTAGTTATTTTTTTTAATTTAATACATTTTATTGAAAACAAAATGCTATGCAATAGCTTTGCCGCGGCAGTTCTCGAGTGCCACATGTCTTTTTTTATTAACGTATCAGTAACGCTCCAAAAGAAAAGGCTATAGCCTTTTCTATTAATTAAAAAAAATTATGTTAGTTATTTTTTTTTTAATTTAATACATTTTATTGAAAACAAAATGCTATGCAATAGCTTTGCCGCGGCAGTTCTCGAGTGCCACATGTCTTTTTTTATTGGCGTATCAGTAACGCTCCAAAAGAAAAGGCTATAGCCTTTTCTATTAATTAAAAAAAAATATGTTAGTTATTTTTTTTAATTTAATACATTTTATTGAAAACAAAATGCTATGCAATAGCTTTGCCGCGGCAGTTCTCGAGTGCCACATGTCTTTTTTTATTGGCGTATCAGTAACGCTCCAAAAGAAAAGGCTATAGCCTTTTCTATTAATTAAAAAAAATTATGTTAGTTATTTTTTTTTAATTTAATACATTTTATTGAAAACAAAATGCTATGCAATAGCTTTGCCGCGGCAGTTCTCGAGTGCCACATGTCTTTTTTTATTGGCGTATCAGTAACGCTCCAAAAGAAAAGGCTATAGCCTTTTCTATTAATTAAAAAAAATTATGTTAGTTATTTTTTTTAATTTAATACATTTTATTGAAAACAAAATGCTATGCAATAGCTTTGCCGCGGCAGTTCTCGAGTGCCACATGTCTTTTTTTATTGGCGTATCAGTAACGCTCCAAAAGAAAAGGCTATAGCCTTTTCTATTAATTAAAAAAAATTATGTTAGTTATTTTTTTTAATTTAATACATTTTATTGAAAACAAAATGCTCTGCAATAGCTTTGCCGCGGCAGTTCTCGAGTGCCACATGTCTTTTTTTATTGGCGTATCAGTAACGCTCCAAAAGAAAAGGCTATAGCCTTTTCTATTAATTAAAAAAAATTATGTTAGTTATTTTTTTTAATTTAATACATTTTATTGAAAACAAAATGCTCTGCAATAGCTTTGCCGCGGCAGTTCTCGAGTGCCACATGTCTTTTTTTATTGGCGTATCAGTAACGCTCCAAAAGAAAAGGCTATAGCCTTTTCTATTAATTAAAAAAAATTATGTTAGTTATTTTTTTTTAATTTAATACATTTTATTGAAAACAAAATGCTATGCAATAGCTTTGCCGCGGCAGTTCTCGAGTGCCACATGTCTTTTTTTATTGGCGTATCAGTAACGCTCCAAAAGAAAAGGCTATATAGCCTTTTCTATTAATTAAAAAAAATTATGTTAGTTATTTTTTTTAATTTAATACATTTTATTGAAAACAAAATGCTCTGCAATAGCTTTGCCGCGGCAGTTCTCGAGTGCCACATGTCTTTTTTTATTGGCGTATCAGTAACGCTCCAAAAGAAAAGGCTATAGCCTTTTCTATTAATTAAAAAAAATTATGTTAGTTATTTTTTTTAATTTAATACATTTTATTGAAAACAAAATGCTCTGCAATAGCTTTGCCGCGGCAGTTCTCGAGTGCCACATGTCTTTTTTTATTGGCGTATCAGTAACGCTCCAAAAGAAAAGGCTATAGCCTTTTCTATTAATTAAAAAAAATTATGTTAGTTATTTTTTTTAATTTAATACATTTTATTGAAAACAAAATGCTCTGCAATAGCTTTGCCGCGGCAGTTCTCGAGTGCCACATGTCTTTTTTTATTGGCGTATCAGTAACGCTCCAAAAGAAAAGGCTATAATAGGCTTTTCTATTAATTAAAAAAAATTATGTTAGTTATTTTTTTTAATTTAATACATTTTATTGAAAACAAAATGCTCTGCAATAGCTTTGCCGCGGCAGTTCTCGAGTGCCACATGTCTTTTTTTATTGGCGTATCAGTAACGCTCCAAAAGAAAAGGCTATAGCCTTTTCTATTAATTAAAAAAAATTATGTTAGTTATTTTTTTTAATTTAATACATTTTATTGAAAACAAAATGCTCTGCAATAGCTTTGCCGCGGCAGTTCTCGAGTGCCACATGTCTTTTTTTATTGGCGTATCAGTAACGCTCCAAAAGAAAAGGCTATAGCCTTTTCTATTAATTAAAAAAAATTATGTTAGTTATTTTTTTTTAATTTAATACATTTTATTGAAAACAAAATGCTATGCAATAGCTTTGCCGCGGCAGTTCTCGAGTGCCACATGTCTTTTTTTATTGGCGTATCAGTAACGCTCCAAAAGAAAAGGCTATATAGCCTTTTCTATTAATTAAAAAAAATTATGTTAGTTATTTTTTTTAATTTAATACATTTTATTGAAAACAAAATGCTCTGCAATAGCTTTGCCGCGGCAGTTCTCGAGTGCCACATGTCTTTTTTTATTGGCGTATCAGTAACGCTCCAAAAGAAAAGGCTATAGCCTTTTCTATTAATTAAAAAAAATTATGTTAGTTATTTTTTTTTAATTTAATACATTTTATTGAAAACAAAATGCTATGCAATAGCTTTGCCGCGGCAGTTCTCGAGTGCCACATGTCTTTTTTTATTGGCGTATCAGTAACGCTCCAAAAGAAAAGGCTATATAGCCTTTTCTATTAATTAAAAAAAATTATGTTAGTTATTTTTTTTAATTTAATACATTTTATTGAAAACAAAATGCTCTGCAATAGCTTTGCCGCGGCAGTTCTCGAGTGCCACATGTCTTTTTTTATTGGCGTATCAGTAACGCTCCAAAAGAAAAGGCTATAGCCTTTTCTATTAATTAAAAAAAATTATGTTAGTTATTTTTTTTAATTTAATACATTTTATTGAAAACAAAATGCTCTGCAATAGCTTTGCCGCGGCAGTTCTCGAGTGCCACATGTCTTTTTTTATTGGCGTATCAGTAACGCTCCAAAAGAAAAGGCTATAGCCTTTTCTATTAATTAAAAAAAATTATGTTAGTTATTTTTTTTAATTTAATACATTTTATTGAAAACAAAATGCTCTGCAATAGCTTTGCCGCGGCAGTTCTCGAGTGCCACATGTCTTTTTTTATTGGCGTATCAGTAACGCTCCAAAAGAAAAGGCTATAATAGGCTTTTCTATTAATTAAAAAAAATTATGTTAGTTATTTTTTTTTAATTTAATACATTTTATTGAAAACAAAATGCTATGCAATAGCTTTGCCGCGGCAGTTCTCGAGTGCCACATGTCTTTTTTTATTGGCGTATCAGTAACGCTCCAAAAGAAAAGGCTATAGCCTTTTCTATTAATTAAAAAAAATTATGTTAGTTGTTTTTTTTTAATTTAATACATTTTATTGAAAACAAAATGCTATGCAATAGCTTTGCCGCGGCAGTTCTCGAGTGCCACATGTCTTTTTTTATTGGCGTATCAGTAACGCTCCAAAAGAAAAGGCTATAGCCTTTTCTATTAATTAAAAAAAATTATGTTAGTTATTTTTTTTTAATTTAATACATTTTATTGAAAACAAAATGCTATGCAATAGCTTTGCCGCGGCAGTTCTCGAGTGCCACATGTCTTTTTTTATTGGCGTATCAGTAACGCTCCAAAAGAAAAGGCTATAGCCTTTTCTATTAATTAAAAAAAATTATGTTAGATATTTTTTTAATTTAATACATTTTATTGAAAACAAAATGCTATGCAATAGCTTTGCCGCGGCAGTTCTCGAGTGCCACATGTCTTTTTTTATTGGCGTATCAGTAACGCTCCAAAAGAAAAGGCTATAGCCTTTTCTATTAAATAAAAAAAAATATGTTAGTTATTTTTTTTAATTTAATACATTTTATTGAAAACAAAATGCTATGCAATAGCTTTGCCGCGGCAGTTCTCGAGTGCCACATGTCTTTTTTTATTAACGTATCAGTAACGCTCCAAAAGAAAAGGCTATAGCCTTTTCTATTAATTAAAAAAAATTATGTTAGTTATTTTTTTTTTAATTTAATACATTTTATTGAAAACAAAATGCTATGCAATAGCTTTGCCGCGGCAGTTCTCGAGTGCCACATGTCTTTTTTTATTGGCGTATCAGTAACGCTCCAAAAGAAAAGGCTATAGCCTTTTCTATTAATTAAAAAAAAATATGTTAGTTATTTTTTTTAATTTAATACATTTTATTGAAAACAAAATGCTATGCAATAGCTTTGCCGCGGCAGTTCTCGAGTGCCACATGTCTTTTTTTATTGGCGTATCAGTAACGCTCCAAAAGAAAAGGCTATAGCCTTTTCTATTAATTAAAAAAAATTATGTTAGTTATTTTTTTTTAATTTAATACATTTTATTGAAAACAAAATGCTATGCAATAGCTTTGCCGCGGCAGTTCTCGAGTGCCACATGTCTTTTTTTATTGGCGTATCAGTAACGCTCCAAAAGAAAAGGCTATAGCCTTTTCTATTAATTAAAAAAAATTATGTTAGTTATTTTTTTTTAATTTAATACATTTTATTGAAAACAAAATGCTATGCAATAGCTTTGCCGCGGCAGTTCTCGAGTGCCACATGTCTTTTTTTATTGGCGTATCAGTAACGCTCCAAAAGAAAAGGCTATAGCCTTTTCTATTAATTAAAAAAAATTATGTTAGTTATTTTTTTTAATTTAATACATTTTATTGAAAACAAAATGCTCTGCAATAGCTTTGCCGCGGCAGTTCTCGAGTGCCACATGTCTTTTTTTATTGGCGTATCAGTAACGCTCCAAAAGAAAAGGCTATAGCCTTTTCTATTAATTAAAAAAAATTATGTTAGTTATTTTTTTTAATTTAATACATTTTATTGAAAACAAAATGCTCTGCAATAGCTTTGCCGCGGCAGTTCTCGAGTGCCACATGTCTTTTTTTATTGGCGTATCAGTAACGCTCCAAAAGAAAAGGCTATAGCCTTTTCTATTAATTAAAAAAAATTATGTTAGTTATTTTTTTTAATTTAATACATTTTATTGAAAACAAAATGCTATGCAATAGCTTTGCCGCGGCAGTTCTCGAGTGCCACATGTCTTTTTTTATTGGCGTATCAGTAACGCTCCAAAAGAAAAGGCTATAGCCTTTTCTATTAATTAAAAAAAATTATGTTAGTTATTTTTTTTAATTTAATACATTTTATTGAAAACAAAATGCTCTGCAATAGCTTTGCCGCGGCAGTTTTCGAGTGCCACATGTCTTTTTTTATTGGCGTATCAGTAACGCTCCAAAAGAAAAGGCTATAGCCTTTTCTATTAATTAAAAAAAATTATGTTAGTTATTTTTTTTAATTTAATACATTTTATTGAAAACAAAATGCTCTGCAATAGCTTTGCCGCGGCAGTTCTCGAGTGCCACATGTCTTTTTTTATTGGCGTATCAGTAACGCTCCAAAAGAAAAGGCTATAGCCTTTTCTATTAATTAAAAAAAATTATGTTAGTTATTTTTTTTAATTTAATACATTTTATTGAAAACAAAATGCTATGCAATAGCTTTGCCGCGGCAGTTCTCGAGTGCCACATGTCTTTTTTTATTGGCGTATCAGTAACGCTCCAAAAGAAAAGGCTATAGCCTTTTCTATTAATTAAAAAAAATTATGTTAGTTATTTTTTTTAATTTAATACATTTTATTGAAAACAAAATGCTCTGCAATAGCTTTGCCGCGGCAGTTCTCGAGTGCCACATGTCTTTTTTTATTGGCGTATCAGTAACGCTCCAAAAGAAAAGGCTATAGCCTTTTCTATTAATTAAAAAAAATTATGTTAGTTATTTTTTTTAATTTAATACATTTTATTGAAAACAAAATGCTCTGCAATAGCTTTGCCGCGGCAGTTCTCGAGTGCCACATGTCTTTTTTTATTGGCGTATCAGTAACGCTCCAAAAGAAAAGGCTATAGCCTTTTCTATTAATTAAAAAAAATTATGTTAGTTATTTTTTTTAATTTAATACATTTTATTGAAAACAAAATGCTATGCAATAGCTTTGCCGCGGCAGTTCTCGAGTGCCACATGTCTTTTTTTATTGGCGTATCAGTAACGCTCCAAAAGAAAAGGCTATAGCCTTTTCTATTAATTAAAAAAAATTATGTTAGTTATTTTTTTTAATTTAATACATTTTATTGAAAACAGAATGCTATGCAATAGCTTTGCCGCGGCAGTTCTCGAGTGCCACATGTCTTTTTTTATTGGCGTATCAGTAACGCTCCAAAAGAAAAGGCTATAGCCTTTTCTATTAATTAAAAAAAATTATGTTAGTTATTTTTTTTAATTTAATACATTTTATTGAAAACAAAATGCTCTGCAATAGCTTTGCCGCGGCAGTTCTCGAGTGCCACATGTCTTTTTTTATTGGCGTATCAGTAACGCTCCAAAAGAAAAGGCTATAGCCTTTTCTATTAATTAAAAAAAATTATGTTAGTTATTTTTTTTAATTTAATACATTTTATTGAAAACAAAATGCTATGCAATAGCTTTGCCGCGGCAGTTCTCGAGTGCCACATGTCTTTTTTTATTGGCGTATCAGTAACGCTCCAAAAGAAAAGGCTATAGCCTTTTCTATTAATTAAAAAAAATTATGTTAGTTATTTTTTTTAATTTAATACATTTTATTGAAAACAAAATGCTCTGCAATAGCTTTGCCGCGGCAGTTCTCGAGTGCCACATGTCTTTTTTTATTGGCGTATCAGTAACGCTCCAAAAGAAAAGGCTATAGCCTTTTCTATTAATTAAAAAAAATTATGTTAGTTATTTTTTTTAATTTAATACATTTTATTGAAAACAAAATGCTCTGCAATAGCTTTGCCGCGGAGTTCTCGAGTGCCACATGTCTTTTTTTATTGGCGTATCAGTAACGCTCCAAAAGAAAAGGCTATAGCCTTTTCTATTAATTAAAAAAAATTATGTTAGTTATTTTTTTTAATTTAATACATTTTATTGAAAACAAAATG
>CATQFJ010000210.1:0-25207 GCA_956483585.1 Gymnocheta viridis
ATTAAAAAAAAATAACTAACATAATTTTTTTAATTAATAGAAAAGGCTATAGCCTTTTCTTTTGGAGCGTTAACTGATACGCCAATAAAAAAAGACATGTGGCACTCGAGAACTGCCGCGGCAAAGCTATTGCATAGCATTTTGTTTTCAATAAAATGTATTAATTAAAAAAAAATAACTAACATAATTTTTTTAATTAATAGAAAGGCTATAGCCTTTTCTTTGAGCGTTACTGATACGCCAATAAAAAAAGACATGTGGCACTCGAGAACTGCCGCGGCAAAGCTATTGCATAGCATTTTGTTTTCAATAAAATGTATTAAATTAAAAAAAAATAACTAACATAATTTTTTTAATTAATAGAAAAGGCTATAGCCTTTTCTTTTGAAGCGTTACTGATACGCCAATAAAAAAAGACATGTGGCACTCGAGAACTGCCGCGGCAAAGCTATTGCATAGCATTTTGTTTTCAATAAATGTATTAAATTAAAAAAAAATAACTAACATAATTTTTTAATTAATAGAAAAGGCTATAGCCTTTTCTTTTGAGCGTTACTGATACGCCAATAAAAAAGACATGTGGCACTCGAGAACTGCCGCGGCAAAGCTATTGCATAGCATTTTGTTTTCAATAAAATGTATTAAATTAAAAAAAAATAACTAACATAATTTTTTTAATTAATAGAAAAGGCTATAGCCTTTTCTTTTGAGCGTTACTGATACGCCAATAAAAAAAGACATGTGGCACTCGAGAACTGCCGCGGCAAAGCTATTGCATAGCATTTTGTTTTCAATAAAATGTATTAAATTAAAAAAAAATAACTAACATAATTTTTTTAATTAATAGAAAAGGCTATAGCCTTTTCTTTTGAGCGTTACTGATACGCCAATAAAAAAAGACATGTGGCACTCGAGAACTGCCGCGGCAAAGCTATTGCATAGCATTTTGTTTTCAATAAAATGTATTAAATTAAAAAAAAATAACTAACATAATTTTTTTAATTAATAGAAAAGGCTATAGCCTTTTCTTTTGAAGCGTTACTGATACGCCAATAAAAAAAGACATGTGGCACTCGAGAACTGCCGCGGCAAAGCTATTGCATAGCATTTTGTTTTCAATAAAATGTATTAAATTAAAAAAAAAATAACTAACATAATTTTTTTAATTAATAGAAAAGGCTATAGCCTTTTCTTTTGAAGCGTTACTGATACGCCAATAAAAAAAGACATGTGGCACTCGAGAACTGCCGCGGCAAAGCTATTGCATAGCATTTTGTTTTCAATAAAATGTATTAAATTAAAAAAAAATAACTAACATAATTTTTTTAATTAATAGAAAAGGCTATAGCCTTTTCTTTTGGAGCGTTACTGATACGCCAATAAAAAAAGACATGTGGCACTCGAGAACTGCCGCGGCAAAGCTATTGCATAGCATTTTGTTTTCAATAAAATGTATTAAATTAAAAAAAAATAACTAACATAATTTTTTTAATTAATAGAAAAGGCTATAGCCTTTTCTTTTGAAGCGTTACTGATACGCCAATAAAAAAAGACATGTGGCACTCGAGAACTGGCCGCGGCAAAGCTATTGCATAGCATTTTGTTTTCAATAAAATGTATTAAATTAAAAAAAAAATAACTAACATAATTTTTTTAATTAATAGAAAAGGCTATAGCCTTTTCTTTTGAAGCGTTACTGATACGCCAATAAAAAAAGACATGTGGCACTCGAGAACTGCCGCGGCAAAGCTATTGCATAGCATTTTGTTTTCAATAAAATGTATTAAATTAAAAAAAAATAACTAACATAATTTTTTAATTAATAGAAAAGGCTATAGCCTTTTCTTTTGAGCGTTACTGATACGCCAATAAAAAAAGACATGTGGCACTCGAGAACTGCCGCGGCAAAGCTATTGCATAGCATTTTGTTTTCAATAAAATGTATTAAATTAAAAAAAAATAACTAACATAATTTTTTTAATTAATAGAAAAGGCTATAGCCTTTTCTTTTGAAGCGTTACTGATACGCCAATAAAAAAAGACATGTGGCACTCGAGAACTGCCGCGGCAAAGCTATTGCATAGCATTTTGTTTTCAATAAAATGTATTAAATTAAAAAAAAATAACTAACATAATTTTTTTAATTAATAGAAAAGGCTATAGCCTTTTCTTTTGAAGCGTTACTGATACGCCAATAAAAAAAGACATGTGGCACTCGAGAACTGCCGCGGCAAAGCTATTGCATAGCATTTTGTTTTCAATAAAATGTATTAAATTAAAAAAAAAATAACTAACATAATTTTTTTAATTAATAGAAAGGCTATAGCCTTTTCTTTTGAAGCGTTACTGATACGCCAATAAAAAAAGACATGTGGCACTCGAGAACTGCCGCGGCAAAGCTATTGCATAGCATTTTGTTTTCAATAAAATGTATTAAATTAAAAAAAAATAACTAACATAATTTTTTTAATTAATAGAAAAGGCTATAGCCTTTTCTTTTGAGCGTTACTGATACGCCAATAAAAAAGACATGTGGCACTCGAGAACTGCCGCGGCAAAGCTATTGCATAGCATTTTGTTTTCAATAAAATGTATTAAATTAAAAAAAAATAACTAACATAATTTTTTTAATTAATAGAAAAGGCTATAGCCTTTTCTTTTGAAGCGTTACTGATACGCCAATAAAAAAAGACATGTGGCACTCGAGAACTGCCGCGGCAAAGCTATTGCATAGCATTTTGTTTTCAATAAAATGTATTAAATTAAAAAAAAAATAACTAACATAATTTTTTTAATTAATAGAAAAGGCTATAGCCTTTTCTTTTGAAGCGTTACTGATACGCCAATAAAAAAGACATGTGGCACTCGAGAACTGCCGCGGCAAAGCTATTGCATAGCATTTTGTTTTCAATAAAATGTATTAAATTAAAAAAAAATAACTAACATAATTTTTTTAATTAATAGAAAAGGCTATAGCCTTTTCTTTTGGAGCGTTACTGATACGCCAATAAAAAAAGACATGTGGCACTCGAGAACTGCCGCGGCAAAGCTATTGCATAGCATTTTGTTTTCAATAAAATGTATTAAATTAAAAAAAAATAACTAACATAATTTTTTTAATTAATAGAAAAGGCTATAGCCTTTTCTTTTGAAGCGTTACTGATACGCCAATAAAAAAAGACATGTGGCACTCGAGAACTGCCGCGGCAAAGCTATTGCATAGCATTTTGTTTTCAATAAAATGTATTAAATTAAAAAAAAATAACTAACATAATTTTTTTAATTAATAGAAAAGGCTATAGCCTTTTCTTTTGAAGCGTTACTGATACGCCAATAAAAAAAGACATGTGGCACTCGAGAACTGCCGCGGCAAAGCTATTGCATAGCATTTTGTTTTCAATAAAATGTATTAAATTAAAAAAAAATAACTAACATAATTTTTTTAATTAATAGAAAAGGCTATAGCCTTTTCTTTTGAGCGTTACTGATACGCCAATAAAAAAAGACATGTGGCACTCGAGAACTGCCGCGGCAAAGCTATTGCATAGCATTTTGTTTTCAATAAAATGTATTAAATTAAAAAAAAAATAACTAACATAATTTTTTTAATTAATAGAAAAGGCTATAGCCTTTTCTTTTGAAGCGTTACTGATACGCCAATAAAAAAAGACATGTGGCACTCGAGAACTGCCGCGGCAAAGCTATTGCATAGCATTTTGTTTTCAATAAAATGTATTAAATTAAAAAAAAATAACTAACATAATTTTTTTAATTAATAGAAAAGGCTATAGCCTTTTCTTTTGAAGCGTTACTGATACGCCAATAAAAAAAGACATGTGGCACTCGAGAACTGCCGCGGCAAAGCTATTGCATAGCATTTTGTTTTCAATAAAATGTATTAAATTAAAAAAAAATAACTAACATAATTTTTTTAATTAATAGAAAAGGCTATAGCCTTTTCTTTTGAAGCGTTACTGATACGCCAATAAAAAAAGACATGTGGCACTCGAGAACTGCCGCGGCAAAGCTATTGCATAGCATTTTGTTTTCAATAAAATGTATTAAATTAAAAAAAAAATAACTAACATAATTTTTTTAATTAATAGAAAAGGCTATAGCCTTTTCTTTTGAAGCGTTACTGATACGCCAATAAAAAAAGACATGTGGCACTCGAGAACTGCCGCGGCAAAGCTATTGCATAGCATTTTGTTTTCAATAAAATGTATTAAATTAAAAAAAAATAACTAACATAATTTTTTTAATTAATAGAAAAGGCTATAGCCTTTTCTTTGGAGCGTTACTGATACGCCAATAAAAAAAGACATGTGGCACTCGAGAACTGCCGCGGCAAAGCTATTGCATAGCATTTTGTTTTCAATAAAATGTATTAAATTAAAAAAAAATAACTAACATAATTTTTTTAATTAATAGAAAAGGCTATTATAGCCTTTTCTTTTGGAGCGTTACTGATACGCCAATAAAAAAAGACATGTGGCACTCGAGAACTGCCGCGGCAAAGCTATTGCATAGCATTTTGTTTTCAATAAAATGTATTAAATTAAAAAAAAAATAACTAACATAATTTTTTTTAATTAATAGAAAAGGCTATTATAGCCTTTTCTTTTGGAGCGTTACTGATACGCCAATAAAAAAAGACATGTGGCACTCGAGAACTGCCGCGGCAAAGCTATTGCATAGCATTTTGTTTTCAATAAAATGTATTAAATTAAAAAAAAAATAACTAACATAATTTTTTTAATTAATAGAAAAGGCTATTATAGCCTTTTCTTTTGGAGCGTTACTGATACGCCAATAAAAAAAGACATGTGGCACTCGAGAACTGCCGCGGCAAAGCTATTGCATAGCATTTTGTTTTCAATAAAATGTATTAAATTAAAAAAAAATAACTAACATAATTTTTTTAATTAATAGAAAAGGCTATAGCCTTTTCTTTTGGAGCGTTACTGATACGCCAATAAAAAAAGACATGTGGCACTCGAGAACTGCCGCGGCAAAGCTATTGCATAGCATTTTGTTTTCAATAAAATGTATTAAATTAAAAAAAAATAACTAACATAATTTTTTTAATTAATAGAAAAGGCTATTATAGCCTTTTCTTTTGGAGCGTTACTGATACGCCAATAAAAAAAGACATGTGGCACTCGGAACTGCCGCGGCAAAGCTATTGCATAGCATTTTGTTTTCAATAAAATGTATTAAATTAAAAAAAAATAACTAACATAATTTTTTTAATTAATAGAAAAGGCTATAGCCTTTTCTTTTGGAGCGCTACTGATACGCCAATAAAAAAAGACATGTGGCACTCGAGAACTGCCGCGGCAAAGCTATTGCATAGCATTTTGTTTTCAATAAAATGTATTAAATTAAAAAAAAAATAACTAACATAATTTTTTTAATTAATAGAAAAGGCTATAGCCTTTTCTTTTGGAGCGTTACTGATACGCCAATAAAAAAAGACATGTGGCACTCGAGAACTGCCGCGGCAAAGCTATTGCATAGCATTTTGTTTTCAATAAAATGTATTAAATTAAAAAAAAAATAACTAACATAATTTTTTTAATTAATAGAAAAGGCTATTATAGCCTTTTCTTTTGGAGCGTTACTGATACGCCAATAAAAAAAGACATGTGGCACTCGAGAACTGCCGCGGCAAAGCTATTGCATAGCATTTTGTTTTCAATAAAATGTATTAAATTAAAAAAAAAATAACTAACATAATTTTTTTAATTAATAGAAAAGGCTATTATAGCCTTTTCTTTTGGAGCGTTACTGATACGCCAATAAAAAAAGACATGTGGCACTCGAGAACTGCCGCGGCAAAGCTATTGCATAGCATTTTGTTTTCAATAAAATGTATTAAATTAAAAAAAAAATAACTAACATAATTTTTTTAATTAATAGAAAAGGCTATTATAGCCTTTTCTTTTGGAGCGTTACTGATACGCCAATAAAAAAAGACATGTGGCACTCGAGAACTGCCGCGGCAAAGCTATTGCATAGCATTTTGTTTTCAATAAAATGTATTAAATTAAAAAAAAAATAACTAACATAATTTTTTTAATTAATAGAAAAGGCTATTATAGCCTTTTCTTTTGGAGCGTTACTGATACGCCAATAAAAAAAGACATGTGGCACTCGAGAACTGCCGCGGCAAAGCTATTGCATAGCATTTTGTTTTCAATAAAATGTATTAAATTAAAAAAAAAATAACTAACATAATTTTTTTAATTAATAGAAAAGGCTATTATAGCCTTTTCTTTTGGAGCGTTACTGATACGCCAATAAAAAAAGACATGTGGCACTCGGGAACTGCCGCGGCAAAGCTATTGCATAGCATTTTGTTTTCAATAAAATGTATTAAATTAAAAAAAAATAACTAACATAATTTTTTTAATTAATAGAAAAGGCTATAGCCTTTTCTTTTGGAGCGCTACTGATACGCCAATAAAAAAAGACATGTGGCACTCGAGAACTGCCGCGGCAAAGCTATTGCATAGCATTTTGTTTTCAATAAAATGTATTAAATTAAAAAAAAAATAACTAACATAATTTTTTTAATTAATAGAAAAGGCTATAGCCTTTTCTTTTGGAGCGTTACTGATACGCCAATAAAAAAAGACATGTGGCACTCGAGAACTGCCGCGGCAAAGCTATTGCATAGCATTTTGTTTTCAATAAAATGTATTAAATTAAAAAAAAAATAACTAACATAATTTTTTTAATTAATAGAAAAGGCTATTATAGCCTTTTCTTTTGGAGCGTTACTGATACGCCAATAAAAAAAGACATGTGGCACTCGGGAACTGCCGCGGCAAAGCTATTGCATAGCATTTTGTTTTCAATAAAATGTATTAAATTAAAAAAAAATAACTAACATAATTTTTTTAATTAATAGAAAAGGCTATAGCCTTTTCTTTTGGAGCGCTACTGATACGCCAATAAAAAAAGACATGTGGCACTCGAGAACTGCCGCGGCAAAGCTATTGCATAGCATTTTGTTTTCAATAAAATGTATTAAATTAAAAAAAAAATAACTAACATAATTTTTTTAATTAATAGAAAAGGCTATAGCCTTTTCTTTTGGAGCGTTACTGATACGCCAATAAAAAAAGACATGTGGCACTCGAGAACTGCCGCGGCAAAGCTATTGCATAGCATTTTGTTTTCAATAAAATGTATTAAATTAAAAAAAAAATAACACTAACATAATTTTTTTAATTAATAGAAAAGGCTATTATAGCCTTTTCTTTTGGAGCGTTACTGATACGCCAATAAAAAAAGACATGTGGCACTCGAGAACTGCCGCGGCAAAGCTATTGCATAGCATTTTGTTTTCAATAAAATGTATTAAATTAAAAAAAAAATAACTAACATAATTTTTTTAATTAATAGAAAAGGCTATTATAGCCTTTTCTTTTGGAGCGTTACTGATACGCCAATAAAAAAAGACATGTGGCACTCGAGAACTGCCGCGGCAAAGCTATTGCATAGCATTTTGTTTTCAATAAAATGTATTAAATTAAAAAAAAATAACTAACATAATTTTTTTAATTAATAGAAAAGGCTATTATAGCCTTTTCTTTTGGAGCGTTACTGATACGCCAATAAAAAAAGACATGTGGCACTCGAGAACTGCCGCGGCAAAGCTATTGCATAGCATTTTGTTTTCAATAAAATGTATTAAATTAAAAAAAAAATAACTAACATAATTTTTTTAATTAATAGAAAAGGCTATTATAGCCTTTTCTTTTGGAGCGTTACTGATACGCCAATAAAAAAAGACATGTGGCACTCGAGAACTGCCGCGGCAAAGCTATTGCATAGCATTTTGTTTTCAATAAAATGTATTAAATTAAAAAAAAAATAACTAACATAATTTTTTTAATTAATAGAAAAGGCTATTATAGCCTTTTCTTTTGGAGCGTTACTGATACGCCAATAAAAAAAGACATGTGGCACTCGGGAACTGCCGCGGCAAAGCTATTGCATAGCATTTTGTTTTCAATAAAATGTATTAAATTAAAAAAAAATAACTAACATAATTTTTTTAATTAATAGAAAAGGCTATAGCCTTTTCTTTTGGAGCGCTACTGATACGCCAATAAAAAAAGACATGTGGCACTCGAGAACTGCCGCGGCAAAGCTATTGCATAGCATTTTGTTTTCAATAAAATGTATTAAATTAAAAAAAAAATAACTAACATAATTTTTTTAATTAATAGAAAAGGCTATAGCCTTTTCTTTTGGAGCGTTACTGATACGCCAATAAAAAAAGACATGTGGCACTCGAGAACTGCCGCGGCAAAGCTATTGCATAGCATTTTGTTTTCAATAAAATGTATTAAATTAAAAAAAAAATAACTAACATAATTTTTTTAATTAATAGAAAAGGCTATAGCCTTTTCTTTTGGAGCGTTACTGATACGCCAATAAAAAAAGACATGTGGCACTCGAGAACTGCCGCGGCAAAGCTATTGCATAGCATTTTGTTTTCAATAAAATGTATTAAATTAAAAAAAAAATAACTAACATAATTTTTTTAATTAATAGAAAAGGCTATAGCCTTTTCTTTTGGAGCGTTACTGATACGCCAATAAAAAAAGACATGTGGCACTCGAGAACTGCCGCGGCAAATTAAAAAAAAAATAACTAACATAATTTTTTTAATTAATAGAAAAGGCTATAGCCTTTTCTTTTGGAGCGTTACTGATACGCCAATAAAAAAAGACATGTGGCACTCGAGAACTGCCGCGGCAAAGCTATTGCATAGCATTTTGTTTTCAATAAAATGTATTAAATTAAAAAAAAATAACTAACATAATTTTTTTAATTAATAGAAAAGGCTATAGCCTTTTCTTTTGAAGCGTTACTGATACGCCAATAAAAAAAGACATGTGGCACTCGAGAACTGCCGCGGCAAAGCTATTGCATAGCATTTTGTTTTCAATAAAATGTATTAAATTAAAAAAAAATAACTAACATAATTTTTTTAATTAATAGAAAAGGCTATAGCCTTTTCTTTTGAAGCGTTACTGATACGCCAATAAAAAAAGACATGTGGCACTCGAGAACTGCCGCGGCAAAGCTATTGCATAGCATTTTGTTTTCAATAAAATGTATTAAATTAAAAAAAAATAACTAACATAATTTTTTTAATTAATAGAAAAGGCTATAGCCTTTTCTTTTGAAGCGTTACTGATACGCCAATAAAAAAAGACATGTGGCACTCGAGAACTGCCGCGGCAAAGCTATTGCATAGCATTTTGTTTTCAATAAAATGTATTAAATTAAAAAAAAATAACTAACATAATTTTTTTAATTAATAGAAAAGGCTATAGCCTTTTCTTTTGAAGCGTTACTGATACGCCAATAAAAAAAGACATGTGGCACTCGAGAACTGCCGCGGCAAAGCTATTGCATAGCATTTTGTTTTCAATAAAATGTATTAAATTAAAAAAAAAATAACTAACATAATTTTTTTAATTAATAGAAAAGGCTATAGCCTTTTCTTTTGAAGCGTTACTGATACGCCAATAAAAAAAGACATGTGGCACTCGAGAACTGCCGCGGCAAAGCTATTGCATAGCATTTTGTTTTCAATAAAATGTAATAAATTAAAAAAAAATAACTAACATAATTTTTTTAATTAATAGAAAAGGCTATAGCCTTTTCTTTTGGAGCGTTACTGATACGCCAATAAAAAAAGACATGTGGCACTCGAGAACTGCCGCGGCAAAGCTATTGCATAGCATTTTGTTTTCAATAAAATGTATTAAATTAAAAAAAAATAACTAACATAATTTTTTTAATTAATAGAAAAGGCTATTATAGCCTTTTCTTTTGGAGCGTTACTGATACGCCAATAAAAAAAGACATGTGGCACTCGAGAACTGCCGCGGCAAATTAAAAAAAAAATAACTAACATAATTTTTTTAATTAATAGAAAAGGCTATAGCCTTTTCTTTTGGAGCGTTACTGATACGCCAATAAAAAAAGACATGTGGCACTCGAGAACTGCCGCGGCAAATTAAAAAAAAAATAACTAACATAATTTTTTTAATTAATAGAAAAGGCTATTATAGCCTTTTCTTTTGGAGCGTTACTGATACGCCAATAAAAAAAGACATGTGGCACTCGAGAACTGCCGCGGCAAAGCTATTGCATAGCATTTTGTTTTCAATAAAATGTATTAAATTAAAAAAAAAATAACTAACATAATTTTTTTAATTAATAGAAAAGGCTATTATAGCCTTTTCTTTTGGAGCGTTACTGATACGCCAATAAAAAAAGACATGTGGCACTCGGGAACTGCCGCGGCAAAGCTATTGCATAGCATTTTGTTTTCAATAAAATGTATTAAATTAAAAAAAAATAACTAACATAATTTTTTTAATTAATAGAAAAGGCTATAGCCTTTTCTTTTGGAGCGCTACTGATACGCCAATAAAAAAAGACATGTGGCACTCGAGAACTGCCGCGGCAAAGCTATTGCATAGCATTTTGTTTTCAATAAAATGTATTAAATTAAAAAAAAAATAACTAACATAATTTTTTTAATTAATAGAAAAGGCTATAGCCTTTTCTTTTGGAGCGTTACTGATACGCCAATAAAAAAAGACATGTGGCACTCGAGAACTGCCGCGGCAAAGCTATTGCATAGCATTTTGTTTTCAATAAAATGTATTAAATTAAAAAAAAATAACTAACATAATTTTTTTAATTAATAGAAAAGGCTATAGCCTTTTCTTTTGGAGCGTTACTGATACGCCAATAAAAAAAGACATGTGGCACTCGAGAACTGCCGCGGCAAAGCTATTGCATAGCATTTTGTTTTCAATAAAATGTATTAAATTAAAAAAAAAATAACTAACATAATTTTTTTAATTAATAGAAAAGGCTATAGCCTTTTCTTTTGGAGCGTTACTGATACGCCAATAAAAAAAGACATGTGGCACTCGAGAACTGCCGCGGCAAATTAAAAAAAAAAATAACTAACATAATTTTTTTAATTAATAGAAAAGGCTATAGCCTTTTCTTTTGGAGCGTTACTGATACGCCAATAAAAAAAGACATGTGGCACTCGAGAACTGCCGCGGCAAAGCTATTGCATAGCATTTTGTTTTCAATAAAATGTATTAAATTAAAAAAAAATAACTAACATAATTTTTTTAATTAATAGAAAAGGCTATAGCCTTTTCTTTTGAAGCGTTACTGATACGCCAATAAAAAAAGACATGTGGCACTCGAGAACTGCCGCGGCAAAGCTATTGCATAGCATTTTGTTTTCAATAAAATGTATTAAATTAAAAAAAAATAACTAACATAATTTTTTTAATTAATAGAAAAGGCTATAGCCTTTTCTTTTGAAGCGTTACTGATACGCCAATAAAAAAAGACATGTGGCACTCGAGAACTGCCGCGGCAAAGCTATTGCATAGCATTTTGTTTTCAATAAAATGTATTAAATTAAAAAAAAATAACTAACATAATTTTTTTAATTAATAGAAAAGGCTATAGCCTTTTCTTTTGAAGCGTTACTGATACGCCAATAAAAAAAGACATGTGGCACTCGAGAACTGCCGCGGCAAAGCTATTGCATAGCATTTTGTTTTCAATAAAATGTATTAAATTAAAAAAAAATAACTAACATAATTTTTTTAATTAATAGAAAAGGCTATAGCCTTTTCTTTTGAAGCGTTACTGATACGCCAATAAAAAAAGACATGTGGCACTCGAGAACTGCCGCGGCAAAGCTATTGCATAGCATTTTGTTTTCAATAAAATGTATTAAATTAAAAAAAAAATAACTAACATAATTTTTTTAATTAATAGAAAAGGCTATAGCCTTTTCTTTTGAAGCGTTACTGATACGCCAATAAAAAAAGACATGTGGCACTCGAGAACTGCCGCGGCAAAGCTATTGCATAGCATTTTGTTTTCAATAAAATGTAATAAATTAAAAAAAAATAACTAACATAATTTTTTTAATTAATAGAAAAGGCTATAGCCTTTTCTTTTGGAGCGTTACTGATACGCCAATAAAAAAAGACATGTGGCACTCGAGAACTGCCGCGGCAAAGCTATTGCATAGCATTTTGTTTTCAATAAAATGTATTAAATTAAAAAAAAATAACTAACATAATTTTTTTAATTAATAGAAAAGGCTATTATAGCCTTTTCTTTTGGAGCGTTACTGATACGCCAATAAAAAAAGACATGTGGCACTCGAGAACTGCCGCGGCAAATTAAAAAAAAAATAACTAACATAATTTTTTTAATTAATAGAAAAGGCTATAGCCTTTTCTTTTGGAGCGTTACTGATACGCCAATAAAAAAAGACATGTGGCACTCGAGAACTGCCGCGGCAAATTAAAAAAAAAATAACTAACATAATTTTTTTAATTAATAGAAAAGGCTATAGCCTTTTCTTTTGGAGCGTTACTGATACGCCAATAAAAAAAGACATGTGGCACTCGAGAACTGCCGCGGCAAAGCTATTGCATAGCATTTTGTTTTCAATAAAATGTATTAAATTAAAAAAAATAACTAACATAATTTTTTTAATTAATAGAAAAGGCTATAGCCTTTTCTTTTGGAGCGTTACTGATACGCCAATAAAAAAAGACATGTGGCACTCGAGAACTGCCGCGGCAAAGCTATTGCATAGCATTTTGTTTTCAATAAAATGTATTAAATTAAAAAAAAATAACTAACATAATTTTTTTAATTAATAGAAAAGGCTATAGCCTTTTCTTTTGGAGCGTTACTGATACGCCAATAAAAAAAGACATGTGGCACTCGAGAACTGCCGCGGCAAATTAAAAAAAAAATAACTAACATAATTTTTTTAATTAATAGAAAAGGCTATAGCCTTTTCTTTTGGAGCGTTACTGATACGCCAATAAAAAAAGACATGTGGCACTCGAGAACTGCCGCGGCAAAGCTATTGCATAGCATTTTGTTTTCAATAAAATGTATTAAATTAAAAAAAAATAACTAACATAATTTTTTTAATTAATAGAAAAGGCTATTATAGCCTTTTCTTTTGGAGCGTTACTGATACGCCAATAAAAAAAGACATGTGGCACTCGAGAACTGCCGCGGCAAATTAAAAAAAAATAACTAACATAATTTTTTTAATTAATAGAAAAGGCTATAGCCTTTTCTTTTGGAGCGTTACTGATACGCCAATAAAAAAAGACATGTGGCACTCGAGAACTGCCGCGGCAAATTAAAAAAAAAATAACTAACATAATTTTTTTAATTAATAGAAAAGGCTATAGCCTTTTCTTTTGGAGCGTTACTGATACGCCAATAAAAAAAGACATGTGGCACTCGAGAACTGCCGCGGCAAATTAAAAAAAAAATAACTAACATAATTTTTTTAATTAATAGAAAAGGCTATAGCCTTTTCTTTTGGAGCGTTACTGATACGCCAATAAAAAAAGACATGTGGCACTCGAGAACTGCCGCGGCAAATTTAAAAAAAAAAAATAACTAACATAATTTTTTTAATTAATAGAAAAGGCTATAGCCTTTTCTTTTGGAGCGTTACTGATACGCCAATAAAAAAAGACATGTGGCACTCGAGAACTGCCGCGGCAAAGCTTGCATAGCATTTTGTTTTCAATAAAATGTATTAAATAAAAAAAATAACTAACATAATTTTTTTAATTAATAGAAAAGGCTATAGCCTTTTCTTTTGGAGCGTTACTGATACGCCAATAAAAAAAGACATGTGGCACTCGAGAACTGCCGCGGCAAATTAAAAAAAAAATAACTAACATAATTTTTTTAATTAATAGAAAAGGCTATAGCCTTTTCTTTTGGAGCGTTACTGATACGCCAATAAAAAAAGACATGTGGCACTCGAGAACTGCCGCGGCAAATTAAAAAAAAAATAACTAACATAATTTTTTTAATTAATAGAAAAGGCTATAGCCTTTTCTTTTGGAGCGTTACTGATACGCCAATAAAAAAAGACATGTGGCACTCGAGAACTGCCGCGGCAAATTAAAAAAAAAATAACTAACATAATTTTTTTAATTAATAGAAAAGGCTATAGCCTTTTCTTTTGGAGCGTTACTGATACGCCAATAAAAAAAGACATGTGGCACTCGAGAACTGCCGCGGCAAATTAAAAAAAAAATAACTAACATAATTTTTTTAATTAATAGAAAAGGCTATAGCCTTTTTTCTTTTGGAGCGTTACTGATACGCCAATAAAAAAAGACATGTGGCACTCGAGAACTGCCGCGGCAAATTAAAAAAAAAATAACTAACATAATTTTTTTAATTAATAGAAAAGGCTATAGCCTTTTCTTTTGGAGCGTTACTGATACGCCAATAAAAAAAGACATGTGGCACTCGAGAACTGCCGCGGCAAAGCTATTGCATAGCATTTTGTTTTCAATAAAATGTATTAAATTAAAAAAAAATAACTAACATAATTTTTTTAATTAATAGAAAAGGCTATTATAGCCTTTTCTTTTGGAGCGTTACTGATACGCCAATAAAAAAAGACATGTGGCACTCGAGAACTGCCGCGGCAAATTAAAAAAAAATAACTAACATAATTTTTTTAATTAATAGAAAAGGCTATAGCCTTTTCTTTTGGAGCGTTACTGATACGCCAATAAAAAAAGACATGTGGCACTCGAGAACTGCCGCGGCAAAGCTATTGCATAGCATTTTGTTTTCAATAAAATGTATTAAATTAAAAAAAAATAACTAACATAATTTTTTTAATTAATAGAAAAGGCTATAATAGCCTTTTCTTTTGAAGCGTTACTGATACGCCAATAAAAAAAGACATGTGGCACTCGAGAACTGCCGCGGCAAAGCTATTGCATAGCATTTTGTTTTCAATAAAATGTATTAAATTAAAAAAAAATAACTAACATAATTTTTTTAATTAATAGAAAAGGCTATAGCCTTTTCTTTTGGAGCGTTACTGATACGCCAATAAAAAAAGACATGTGGCACTCGAGAACTGCCGCGGCAAAGCTATTGCATAGCATTTTGTTTTCAATAAAATGTATTAAATTAAAAAAAAATAACTAACATAATTTTTTTAATTAATAGAAAAGGCTATAGCCTTTTCTTTTGGAGCGTTACTGATACGCCAATAAAAAAAGACATGTGGCACTCGAGAACTGCCGCGGCAAAGCTATTGCATAGCATTTTGTTTTCAATAAAATGTATTAAATTAAAAAAAAATAACTAACATAATTTTTTTAATTAATAGAAAAGGCTATAGCCTTTTCTTTTGGAGCGTTACTGATACGCCAATAAAAAAAGACATGTGGCACTCGAGAACTGCCGCGGCAAAGCTATTGCATAGCATTTTGTTTTCAATAAAATGTATTAAATTAAAAAAAAATAACTAACATAATTTTTTTAATTAATAGAAAAGGCTATAGCCTTTTCTTTTGGAGCGTTACTGATACGCCAATAAAAAAAGACATGTGGCACTCGAGAACTGCCGCGGCAAAGCTATTGCATAGCATTTTGTTTTCAATAAAATGTATTAAATTAAAAAAAAATAACTAACATAATTTTTTTAATTAATAGAAAAGGCTATAGCCTTTTCTTTTGGAGCGTTACTGATACGCCAATAAAAAAAGACATGTGGCACTCGAGAACTGCCGCGGCAAAGCTATTGCATAGCATTTTGTTTTCAATAAAATGTATTAAATTAAAAAAAAATAACTAACATAATTTTTTTAATTAATAGAAAAGGCTATAATAGCCTTTTCTTTTGAAGCGTTACTGATACGCCAATAAAAAAAGACATGTGGCACTCGAGAACTGCCGCGGCAAAGCTATTGCATAGCATTTTGTTTTCAATAAAATGTATTAAATTAAAAAAAAAATAACTAACATAATTTTTTTAATTAATAGAAAAGGCTATAGCCTTTTCTTTTGAAGCGTTACTGATACGCCAATAAAAAAAGACATGTGGCACTCGAGAACTGCCGCGGCAAAGCTATTGCATAGCATTTTGTTTTCAATAAAATGTAATAAATTAAAAAAAAATAACTAACATAATTTTTTTAATTAATAGAAAAGGCTATAGCCTTTTCTTTTGGAGCGTTACTGATACGCCAATAAAAAAAGACATGTGGCACTCGAGAACTGCCGCGGCAAATTAAAAAAAAAATAACTAACATAATTTTTTTAATTAATAGAAAAGGCTATAGCCTTTTCTTTTGGAGCGTTACTGATACGCCAATAAAAAAAGACATGTGGCACTCGAGAACTGCCGCGGCAAAGCTATTGCATAGCATTTTGTTTTCAATAAAATGTATTAAATTAAAAAAAAATAACTAACATAATTTTTTTAATTAATAGAAAAGGCTATAGCCTTTTCTTTTGAAGCGTTACTGATACGCCAATAAAAAAAGACATGTGGCACTCGAGAACTGCCGCGGCAAAGCTATTGCATAGCATTTTGTTTTCAATAAAATGTATTAAATTAAAAAAAAATAACTAACATAATTTTTTTAATTAATAGAAAAGGCTATAATAGCCTTTTCTTTTGAAGCGTTACTGATACGCCAATAAAAAAAGACATGTGGCACTCGAGAACTGCCGCGGCAAAGCTATTGCATAGCATTTTGTTTTCAATAAAATGTATTAAATTAAAAAAAAAATAACTAACATAATTTTTTTAATTAATAGAAAAGGCTATAGCCTTTTCTTTTGAAGCGTTACTGATACGCCAATAAAAAAAGACATGTGGCACTCGAGAACTGCCGCGGCAAATTAAAAAAAAAAATAACATAATTTTTTTAATTAATAGAAAAGGCTATAGCCTTTTCTTTTGGAGCGTTACTGATACGCCAATAAAAAAAGACATGTGGCACTCGAGAACTGCCGCGGCAAATTAAAAAAAAAATAACTAACATAATTTTTTTAATTAATAGAAAAGGCTATAGCCTTTTCTTTTGGAGCGTTACTGATACGCCAATAAAAAAAGACATGTGGCACTCGAGAACTGCCGCGGCAAAGCTATTGCATAGCATTTTGTTTTCAATAAAATGTATTAAATTAAAAAAAAATAACTAACATAATTTTTTTAATTAATAGAAAAGGCTATTATAGCCTTTTCTTTTGGAGCGTTACTGATACGCCAATAAAAAAAGACATGTGGCACTCGAGAACTGCCGCGGCAAATTAAAAAAAAAATAACTAACATAATTTTTTTAATTAATAGAAAAGGCTATAGCCTTTTCTTTTGGAGCGTTACTGATACGCCAATAAAAAAAGACATGTGGCACTCGAGAACTGCCGCGGCAAAGCTATTGCATAGCATTTTGTTTTCAATAAAATGTATTAAATTAAAAAAAAATAACTAACATAATTTTTTTAATTAATAGAAAAGGCTATAGCCTTTTCTTTTGGAGCGTTACTGATACGCCAATAAAAAAAGACATGTGGCACTCGAGAACTGCCGCGGCAAATTAAAAAAAAAATAACTAACATAATTTTTTTAATTAATAGAAAAGGCTATAGCCTTTTCTTTTGGAGCGTTACTGATACGCCAATAAAAAAAGACATGTGGCACTCGAGAACTGCCGCGGCAAAGCTATTGCATAGCATTTTGTTTTCAATAAAATGTAATAAATTAAAAAAAAATAACTAACATAATTTTTTTAATTAATAGAAAAGGCTATAGCCTTTTCTTTTGGAGCGTTACTGATACGCCAATAAAAAAAGACATGTGGCACTCGAGAACTGCCGCGGCAAATTAAAAAAAAAATAACTAACATAATTTTTTTAATTAATAGAAAAGGCTATAGCCTTTTCTTTTGGAGCGTTACTGATACGCCAATAAAAAAAGACATGTGGCACTCGAGAACTGCCGCGGCAAAGCTATTGCATAGCATTTTGTTTTCAATAAAATGTAATAAATTAAAAAAAAATAACTAACATAATTTTTTTAATTAATAGAAAAGGCTATAGCCTTTTCTTTTGGAGCGTTACTGATACGCCAATAAAAAAAGACATGTGGCACTCGAGAACTGCCGCGGCAAATTAAAAAAAAATAACTAACATAATTTTTTTAATTAATAGAAAAGGCTATAGCCTTTTCTTTTGGAGCGTTACTGATACGCCAATAAAAAAAGACATGTGGCACTCGAGAACTGCCGCGGCAAAGCTATTGCATAGCATTTTGTTTTCAATAAAATGTATTAAATTAAAAAAAAATAACTAACATAATTTTTTTAATTAATAGAAAAGGCTATTATAGCCTTTTCTTTTGGAGCGTTACTGATACGCCAATAAAAAAAGACATGTGGCACTCGAGAACTGCCGCGGCAAATTAAAAAAAAAATAACTAACATAATTTTTTTAATTAATAGAAAAGGCTATAGCCTTTTCTTTTGGAGCGTTACTGATACGCCAATAAAAAAAGACATGTGGCACTCGAGAACTGCCGCGGCAAAGCTATTGCATAGCATTTTGTTTTCAATAAAATGTATTAAATTAAAAAAAAATAACTAACATAATTTTTTTAATTAATAGAAAAGGCTATAGCCTTTTCTTTTGAAGCGTTACTGATACGCCAATAAAAAAAGACATGTGGCACTCGAGAACTGCCGCGGCAAAGCTATTGCATAGCATTTTGTTTTCAATAAAATGTAATAAATTAAAAAAAAATAACTAACATAATTTTTTTAATTAATAGAAAAGGCTATAGCCTTTTCTTTTGGAGCGTTACTGATACGCCAATAAAAAAAGACATGTGGCACTCGAGAACTGCCGCGGCAAATTAAAAAAAAAATAACTAACATAATTTTTTTAATTAATAGAAAAGGCTATAGCCTTTTCTTTTGGAGCGTTACTGATACGCCAATAAAAAAAGACATGTGGCACTCGAGAACTGCCGCGGCAAATTAAAAAAAAAATAGCTAACATAATTTTTTTAATTAATAGAAAAGGCTATAGCCTTTTCTTTTGGAGCGTTACTGATACGCCAATAAAAAAAGACATGTGGCACTCGAGAACTGCCGCGGCAAAGCTATTGCATAGCATTTTGTTTTCAATAAAATGTATTAAATTAAAAAAAAATAACTAACATAATTTTTTTAATTAATAGAAAAGGCTATTATAGCCTTTTCTTTTGGAGCGTTACTGATACGCCAATAAAAAAGACATGTGGCACTCGAGAACTGCCGCGGCAAATTAAAAAAAAAATAACTAACATAATTTTTTTAATTAATAGAAAAGGCTATAGCCTTTTCTTTTGGAGCGTTACTGATACGCCAATAAAAAAAGACATGTGGCACTCGAGAACTGCCGCGGCAAAGCTATTGCATAGCATTTTGTTTTCAATAAAATGTATTAAATTAAAAAAAAATAACTAACATAATTTTTTTAATTAATAGAAAAGGCTATAGCCTTTTCTTTTGAAGCGTTACTGATACGCCAATAAAAAAAGACATGTGGCACTCGAGAACTGCCGCGGCAAAGCTATTGCATAGCATTTTGTTTTCAATAAAATGTAATAAATTAAAAAAAAATAACTAACATAATTTTTTTAATTAATAGAAAAGGCTATAGCCTTTTCTTTTGGAGCGTTACTGATACGCCAATAAAAAAAGACATGTGGCACTCGAGAACTGCCGCGGCAAATTAAAAAAAAAATAACTAACATAATTTTTTTAATTAATAGAAAAGGCTATAGCCTTTTCTTTTGGAGCGTTACTGATACGCCAATAAAAAAAGACATGTGGCACTCGAGAACTGCCGCGGCAAAGCTATTGCATAGCATTTTGTTTTCAATAAAATGTATTAAATTAAAAAAAAATAACTAACATAATTTTTTTAATTAATAGAAAAGGCTATTATAGCCTTTTCTTTTGGAGCGTTACTGATACGCCAATAAAAAAAGACATGTGGCACTCGAGAACTGCCGCGGCAAATTAAAAAAAAAATAACTAACATAATTTTTTTAATTAATAGAAAAGGCTATAGCCTTTTCTTTTGGAGCGTTACTGATACGCCAATAAAAAAAGACATGTGGCACTCGAGAACTGCCGCGGCAAAGCTATTGCATAGCATTTTGTTTTCAATAAAATGTATTAAATTAAAAAAAAATAACTAACATAATTTTTTTAATTAATAGAAAAGGCTATAGCCTTTTCTTTTGAAGCGTTACTGATACGCCAATAAAAAAAGACATGTGGCACTCGAGAACTGCCGCGGCAAAGCTATTGCATAGCATTTTGTTTTCAATAAAATGTATTAAATTAAAAAAAAATAACTAACATAATTTTTTTAATTAATAGAAAAGGCTATAGCCTTTTCTTTTGAAGCGTTACTGATACGCCAATAAAAAAAGACATGTAGCACTCGAGAACTGCCGCGGCAAAGCTATTGCATAGCATTTTGTTTTCAATAAAATGTATTAAATTAAAAAAAAATAACTAACATAATTTTTTTAATTAATAGAAAAGGCTATAGCCTTTTCTTTTGGAGCGTTACTGATACGCCAATAAAAAAAGACATGTGGCACTCGAGAACTGCCGCGGCAAAGCTATTGCATAGCATTTTGTTTTCAATAAAATGTATTAAATTAAAAAAAAATAACTAACATAATTTTTTTAATTAATAGAAAAGGCTATAGCCTTTTCTTTTGAAGCGTTACTGATACGCCAATAAAAAAAGACATGTGGCACTCGAGAACTGCCGCGGCAAAGCTATTGCATAGCATTTTGTTTTCAATAAAATGTATTAAATTAAAAAAAAATAACTAACATAATTTTTTTAATTAATAGAAAAGGCTATAGCCTTTTCTTTTGAAGCGTTACTGATACGCCAATAAAAAAAGACATGTGGCACTCGAGAACTGCCGCGGCAAAGCTATTGCATAGCATTTTGTTTTCAATAAAATGTAATAAATTAAAAAAAAATAACTAACATAATTTTTTTAATTAATAGAAAAGGCTATAGCCTTTTCTTTTGGAGCGTTACTGATACGCCAATAAAAAAAGACATGTGGCACTCGAGAACTGCCGCGGCAAATTAAAAAAAAATAACTAACATAATTTTTTTAATTAATAGAAAAGGCTATAGCCTTTTCTTTTGGAGTGTTACTGATACGCCAATAAAAAAAGACATGTGGCACTCGAGAACTGCCGCGGCAAAGCTATTGCATAGCATTTTGTTTTCAATAAAATGTATTAAATTAAAAAAAAATAACTAACATAATTTTTTTAATTAATAGAAAAGGCTATAGCCTTTTCTTTTGGAGCGTTACTGATACGCCAATAAAAAAAGACATGTGGCACTCGAGAACTGCCGCGGCAAAGCTATTGCATAGCATTTTGTTTTCAATAAAATGTATTAAATTAAAAAAAAATAACTAACATAATTTTTTTAATTAATAGAAAAGGCTATAGCCTTTTCTTTTGGAGCGTTACTGATACGCCAATAAAAAAAGACATGTGGCACTCGAGAACTGCCGCGGCAAATTAAAAAAAAAATAACTAACATAATTTTTTTAATTAATAGAAAAGGCTATAGCCTTTTCTTTTGGAGCGTTACTGATACGCCAATAAAAAAAGACATGTGGCACTCGAGAACTGCCGCGGCAAATTAAAAAAAAAATAACTAACATAATTTTTTTAATTAATAGAAAAGGCTATAGCCTTTTCTTTTGGAGCGTTACTGATACGCCAATAAAAAAAGACATGTGGCACTCGAGAACTGCCGCGGCAAAGCTATTGCATAGCATTTTGTTTTCAATAAAATGTATTAAATTAAAAAAAAATAACTAACATAATTTTTTTAATTAATAGAAAAGGCTATAGCCTTTTCTTTTGGAGCGTTACTGATACGCCAATAAAAAAAGACATGTGGCACTCGAGAACTGCCGCGGCAAATTAAAAAAAAAATAACTAACATAATTTTTTTAATTAATAGAAAAGGCTATAGCCTTTTCTTTTGGAGCGTTACTGATACGCCAATAAAAAAAGACATGTGGCACTCGAGAACTGCCGCGGCAAAGCTATTGCATAGCATTTTGTTTTCAATAAAATGTATTAAATTAAAAAAAATAACTAACATAATTTTTTTAATTAATAGAAAAGGCTATAGCCTTTTCTTTTGGAGCGTTACTGATACGCCAATAAAAAAAGACATGTGGCACTCGAGAACTGCCGCGGCAAAGCTATTGCATAGCATTTTGTTTTCAATAAAATGTATTAAATTAAAAAAAAATAACTAACATAATTTTTTTAATTAATAGAAAAGGCTATAGCCTTTTCTTTTGGAGCGTTACTGATACGCCAATAAAAAAAGACATGTGGCACTCGAGAACTGCCGCGGCAAATTAAAAAAAAAATAACTAACATAATTTTTTTAATTAATAGAAAAGGCTATAGCCTTTTCTTTTGGAGCGTTACTGATACGCCAATAAAAAAAGACATGTGGCACTCGAGAACTGCCGCGGCAAAGCTATTGCATAGCATTTTGTTTTCAATAAAATGTATTAAATTAAAAAAAAATAACTAACATAATTTTTTTAATTAATAGAAAAGGCTATAGCCTTTTCTTTTGGAGCGTTACTGATACGCCAATAAAAAAAGACATGTGGCACTCGAGAACTGCCGCGGCAAAGCTATTGCATAGCATTTTGTTTTCAATAAAATGTATTAAATTAAAAAAAAATAACTAACATAATTTTTTTAATTAATAGAAAAGGCTATAGCCTTTTCTTTTGGAGCGTTACTGATACGCCAATAAAAAAAGACATGTGGCACTCGAGAACTGCCGCGGCAAATTAAAAAAAAAATAACTAACATAATTTTTTTAATTAATAGAAAAGGCTATAGCCTTTTCTTTTGGAGCGTTACTGATACGCCAATAAAAAAAGACATGTGGCACTCGAGAACTGCCGCGGCAAAGCTATTGCATAGCATTTTGTTTTCAATAAAATGTATTAAATTAAAAAAAAATAACTAACATAATTTTTTTAATTAATAGAAAAGGCTATAGCCTTTTCTTTTGGAGCGTTACTGATACGCCAATAAAAAAAGACATGTGGCACTCGAGAACTGCCGCGGCAAATTAAAAAAAAAATAACTAACATAATTTTTTTAATTAATAGAAAAGGCTATAGCCTTTTCTTTTGGAGCGTTACTGATACGCCAATAAAAAAAGACATGTGGCACTCGAGAACTGCCGCGGCAAAGCTATTGCATAGCATTTTGTTTTCAATAAAATGTATTAAATTAAAAAAAAATAACTAACATAATTTTTTTAATTAATAGAAAAGGCTATAGCCTTTTCTTTTGGAGCGTTACTGATACGCCAATAAAAAAAGACATGTGGCACTCGAGAACTGCCGCGGCAAATTAAAAAAAAAATAACTAACATAATTTTTTTAATTAATAGAAAAGGCTATAGCCTTTTCTTTTGGAGCGTTACTGATACGCCAATAAAAAAAGACATGTGGCACTCGAGAACTGCCGCGGCAAAGCTATTGCATAGCATTTTGTTTTCAATAAAATGTATTAAATTAAAAAAAAATAACTAACATAATTTTTTTAATTAATAGAAAAGGCTATTATAGCCTTTTCTTTTGGAGCGTTACTGATACGCCAATAAAAAAGACATGTGGCACTCGAGAACTGCCGCGGCAAATTAAAAAAAAAATAACTAACATAATTTTTTTAATTAATAGAAAAGGCTATAGCCTTTTCTTTTGGAGCGTTACTGATACGCCAATAAAAAAAGACATGTGGCACTCGAGAACTGCCGCGGCAAAGCTATTGCATAGCATTTTGTTTTCAATAAAATGTATTAAATTAAAAAAAAATAACTAACATAATTTTTTTAATTAATAGAAAAGGCTATAGCCTTTTCTTTTGAAGCGTTACTGATACGCCAATAAAAAAAGACATGTGGCACTCGAGAACTGCCGCGGCAAAGCTATTGCATAGCATTTTGTTTTCAATAAAATGTATTAAATTAAAAAAAAATAACTAACATAATTTTTTTAATTAATAGAAAAGGCTATAGCCTTTTCTTTTGGAGCGTTACTGATACGCCAATAAAAAAAGACATGTGGCACTCGAGAACTGCCGCGGCAAAGCTATTGCATAGCATTTTGTTTTCAATAAAATGTATTAAATTAAAAAAAAATAACTAACATAATTTTTTTAATTAATAGAAAAGGCTATAGCCTTTTCTTTTGGAGCGTTACTGATACGCCAATAAAAAAAGACATGTGGCACTCGAGAACTGCCGCGGCAAAGCTATTGCATAGCATTTTGTTTTCAATAAAATGTATTAAATTAAAAAAAAATAACTAACATAATTTTTTTAATTAATAGAAAAGGCTATAGCCTTTTCTTTTGGAGCGTTACTGATACGCCAATAAAAAAAGACATGTGGCACTCGAGAACTGCCGCGGCAAATTAAAAAAAAAATAACTAACATAATTTTTTTAATTAATAGAAAAGGCTATAGCCTTTTCTTTTGGAGCGTTACTGATACGCCAATAAAAAAAGACATGTGGCACTCGAGAACTGCCGCGGCAAATTAAAAAAAAAATAACTAACATAATTTTTTTAATTAATAGAAAAGGCTATAGCCTTTTCTTTTGGAGCGTTACTGATACGCCAATAAAAAAAGACATGTGGCACTCGAGAACTGCCGCGGCAAATAAAAAAAAAAATAACTAACATAATTTTTTTAATTAATAGAAAAGGCTATAGCCTTTTCTTTTGGAGCGTTACTGATACGCCAATAAAAAAAGACATGTGGCACTCGAGAACTGCCGCGGCAAAGCTATTGCATAGCATTTTGTTTTCAATAAAATGTATTAAATTAAAAAAAAATAACTAACATAATTTTTTTAATTAATAGAAAAGGCTATAGCCTTTTCTTTTGGAGCGTTACTGATACGCCAATAAAAAAAGACATGTGGCACTCGAGAACTGCCGCGGCAAATTAAAAAAAAAATAACTAACATAATTTTTTTAATTAATAGAAAAGGCTATAGCCTTTTCTTTTGGAGCGTTACTGATACGCCAATAAAAAAAGACATGTGGCACTCGAGAACTGCCGCGGCAAATTAAAAAAAAAATAACTAACATAATTTTTTTAATTAATAGAAAAGGCTATAGCCTTTTCTTTTGGAGCGTTACTGATACGCCAATAAAAAAAGACA